>PVKV010031597.1:0-20820 GCA_004027835.1 Alouatta palliata | reverse complement strand
GTGCTGGTGGTTGGGGTGTCGGTGGTGGGGGTGTTGGTGGTGGGGAAGGCTCCGTGTGTACGGAGGGGACTTATGAGAACTGTGCTTTTCACTCAGTTTTGCTGTGAACCTGAAACTGCTCCAAAAAATAACATGTATTTTTGTAAAAGAAGAAGAAACATCTCAAAGCAAAACCATAACCTTTCATCTTAAGACACTAGGGAAAAAAGAGCAAACTAGACCCAAAGTGGAAGGAAGGAAATAATAAAGCTTAGCGTGGAAATAAATGAAACACAGCACAGAAAAACAAGAGAAACCAAACAAAATTGAAGTGGTCCTTTGAAAAGAGTAACAAAATTGATAAACTTTTAGTAAGACTAGCCAAGAACCAAAGGAAGAAGATTCACATTACTAAAATAAGGAATCAAAGAGGGGACATTACTACTGACTTTCTTTTTTTTTTGACATGAAGTCTCACTCTGTAGCCCAGGCTGGAGTGCAATGGTGCCATCTTGGCTCACTGCAACCTCCGCCTCCCAGGTTCAGGTGATTCTGCCTCAGCCTTCTGAGTAGCTGGGATTACAGGTGCACACCACCACAATGGCAAATTTTTCTTTTCTTTTCTTTTTTGTACCGAGTCTTGCTCTGTGGCCCAGGGTTCACCTCTGTCTCCTGGGTTCAAGCAATTCTCCTGCCTCATTCTCCTGAGTAGCTGGGATTATAGGTGCCTGCCACCACATCTGGCTAATTTTTTGTATTTTTAGTAGAGATAAGATTTCACCATGTTGACCAGGCTAGTCTCGAACTCCTGACCTCGTGATTTGCCCGCCTTGGCCTCCCAAAGCACTGTGATTATAGGCATGAGCCACCACACCTGGCCGATGATAAATTTTTTAAAAATCTGACAGCTCCTGCTTAAAACACAAAAGGTCAGAAGGATCATGAGGCCCTGTGTTCACCGTCTGTATTCCTACTGAAAATCAAGATCAAGTGAGCTTTTGCCCTCTGCTCCTTCTGTCCTCCCTGATCTTGTCTTAGTAATTTTGTATTTTTAGTAGAGATGGGGCTTTGCCATATTGGCCAGGCTGGTCTTGAACTCCTGACCTCAGGTGATCTGCCTGCCTCAGCCTCCCAAAGTGCTGGGATTACAGGCGTGAGCCACCGTGCCTGACCTACCACTGACTTTACAGAAGTAAAAAGTCCAACCACCATGGCACGTATATACCTATGGTACAAACCTGCATGTTCTGCACATGTACCCCAGAACTTAAAGTACAATAAAAAAATTTTTTTAAAAAAGAAAATAAGATAAATAATTGGTACCAACAAATTATATAACCTACATGAAATATACAAATTCCTAAAAAGATACAAACTACCACATTGACTCAAGAAATAATAGGAAATCTTAATCAATTTGTAACAAGTAAAGGAATTGAATTAGTAATCTTTTAAAAACTTACAAAGGAAAACCAAGGCCAAGATAGCTATACTGGTAAATTCTACCAAACACATAAGGAAGAATTAACACCAATCCTTCACAGATTTTTCCAAAAAATAGAGAAGAAGAGAACACTCCCAACTAGTTATAGGAGGCTAGTACTATCCTGATGTTAAAGCAAGCAAACATATCACAAGAAAAAAAAACTTACAAACCAACATCCCTTGTGAATATAGGTACAAAAATTCTCCACAAAACACTGGCAAATCAGTTCCAGCAAAACACAGAAAGAATTACATACCACAACTAAGTGGGATTTATTCCAAGAATGTGAGGTTGCCGCAAGACTTGAAAATCCCAGGCTAAGCATGGTGGTTCATATTTGTAATCCCGGCGCTTTGGGAGGCTGACACTGGAGAATCGCTTGAACCCATGAGTTCAAGAACAGCCTGGCAACATAATGAGACCCTGTCTCTACCAAAAACAATTTAAAAATTGGCCAGGCGCAATGGCTTACATCTGTAATCCCAGCACTTTGGGAGGGCTGAGGTGGGTGGATTGCTTGAGGACGAGAGTTGGGGACCAGCCTGGCCAACATGGCAAAACCCCATGTCTACTAAAAATCCAAAAATTAATTGGGCATGGTGGTGTGCCTGCCTGTAATCCCAGCTACTCGGGAGGCTGAGGCACAAGAATCCCTTCAACCTGGGAGGTGGAGGTTGCAGTGAGTACTCCAGCCTGAGTGACAGAGTGAGGCTCCGTCTCAAACAAACAAACAAACAAAAATCAAAAAACCTAGAAATAGAAGGAACCTTCTTCACCCTGAAGCTGAAAGTGAACCTGAAGTGAAAACAAGTACTTATGAAAATCAGCTAACATCCTACTTAATAATGACAGACTAAATGCTTTCCCCTTAAAATCAGGAATAAGACAAGGATCTCTGCTGTCACCACTTCTATTCAACATTCTACTAGAGATTCAAACCAGAACAACCAAGCAAGGAAAATAAATAAAAGACATCTGGATTAAAAAGGAAGTAAAACTATCTTTATTCACAGATGACATGATCTTACATACAGAAAATCCTGAGGATTACATATACAAACACACACACAAAAATCAACAAATATTAGGATGAATAAGTGAAATCAGTAAGGCTGCAGGAAACATAATCAATATACAAAAATATGTTGCATTTCCATAAATAGTAATGAACAATCAGAAAGTCAAGTTCAGAAAACCACTCACAATAGCATCGCAAAAGTTAAAATTCCTAGGGATCAATTCAGCAAAAGATGTGTAAGAGCTGCATGCTGAAAACTACAACATGTAACTGAAAGAACAATGCTACTTCCCCCAAGACAAAGTCTCACTCTGTCATCCAGGCTGGAGTTCAGTGAAACAGTCTTGGCTCACTACAGCCTCCACCTCCCAGGCCAAGAGATTCTCGTGCCACAGCTCCCATGTAGCTGGGATTACAGGTGTGCGCCACCACACCTGGCTATTTTTTGTATTTTTAGTAGAGATGGGGTTTCACAATGTTGGCCAGTCTGCTCTCAAACTCTTGACCTCAAGTGATCTGTTTGCCTCAGCCTCCCAAAGTGCTGGGATTGCAGGCATAAGCCAACATGCCCAGCCTGAAAGAACATTTTTAAAGACCTAAGCAAATGAAAAGATGTCCCATGTTCATAGATCAGAAAATTTACTGTTGTGAAAATGGCGATATTTTCCAGGTTGATCTGCAGATTCAACTCAATTCCTATCAAAATCCCAGCTGCTTAAAAAAAAAAAAAATTGAAAAGCTGGCCTTAAAATTTTATATGGAAATACAAAAGATCCAGAATAACCAAACAACTTTGAAAAGGAAGAAAGCTGAGGGTCCGGGCATGAGGATGGATGTAGGGATCAGTGGGGCAGAATTAAGAGTTCAAGCATAAACCCTTATGTGCATGGTCACGAGAACATTCAATCGGGAAGGAATGATCTTTTCAACAAATGGTACTGGGACAGCTTAACAGCCACATACAAAACAAGAAACTGAGACCCTTCTCTCACACCATGGACAAAATTTAGCCGAAATCGACCTAAGTGTAAGACTAAAACTGTAAGACTTTTAGGAGAAAACATAAGCATCAATCTTGGTGACCTTGGATTAGGCAATGGCTTCTTAGATATGACACCAAAAGCACAAGGAACCAAATTAAAAAAATAGACAGACTGGACTTCATCAATGTTAAAACCTCCACTCTGTGACCCAGGCTGAAGTGCAATGGCGTGACTTTGGCTCACTGCAACCTCCACTTCCTGGTTCAAGCGATTCTCCTGCCTCAGCCTCCCGAGTAGCTGGGACTACAGGTGCGCACCACCACTCCTGGCTAATTTTTGTATTTTTAGGAGAGACAGGGTTTTGCCACGTGGGCCAGACTGGTCTGGAATGGCCTAAAGTGATCCTCCCACCTCACCCTCCTAAAGTGCTGGGATTATAGGCATGAGCCATCACACCTGGCCAATTTTTAAATTCTCCAAAGTTGAAACTTTTGTGCTTCAAAGAACACCATCAAAAAAATGAAGAGAGATCGGGCACAGTGGCTCACACCTGTAATCCCAGCACTTTGGGAGGCCAAGTTGTGTGGATCACCTGAGGTTAAGAGTTTGAGACCAGCCTGGTCAACATGGTGAACACTTGTCTCTACTAAAAACACAAAACTAGCTGGGCATGGTGGTGGATGCCTATAGTCTCAGCTACTTGGGAGGCTGAGGCAGGAGAATCACTTGAACCCAGGAGGCAGAGGTTGCAGTGAGCCGAGATTATGTCACTGCACTTCAGCCTGGGCAACACAGTGAGACTCCACCTCAAAAAAAAAAAAGAAAAAGAAAAAAAAAGAAAAGAAAAGAAAATCTGTAAATCCACAGTGACACCAAAGAGAGAGCCAGGGAGAAGAAAGCAAATGTCATTTGACACCCAGAGGTGACATCCTGTGAATCCCTCCCTCTGAAGATTGGTTTTGAAAAGAAAGTGATCACCAGTCACTTGGCCTTTTCTAGTTAATAAGCAACAGCTTCTCCTTACTGAAAATGCCAGTGTGGCAGGAACAGCAGACTGAGAAGTCTCCAGACACCAGCCCCCTCAGGGAACGGCTGATTCAGGCGGGGGTGAGCGCTGGCTGCCGAAACCCTGGGGCACGTGGGAAAGCCATGTCTGGGGGGCTGCTGAGCCAGAGACTTGCTTGCTGCCAAGGACTCTCACCAAGGAGAGTTCTTGAGGTCACCACCCCAACCAAGTGGCCCATTTGGTGTCCCCACCCATGAGATGACCCATACCGTGGCCCAGATGAGGGTGGTGTGAACTCACAGACCATCCACAGGACCCTGCACACGTGTGACCTGGATCAATCCAGTCCTCCAGACCAAGGTTGTTGGGGTTTGTTTTGTTATTTTTGTGAGACAGAGTCTCGCTCTGTCACCCAGGCTGGAGTGCAGTGGCACAGTCATAACTCACTGCAGCCTCAAATTCCTGGGCTCAAGCAATCCTCCCGCCTCAGCCTCCTAAGTATCTAGCACTGCAGGCATGTACCACCATATCCAGCTAATTTTTATTTTTATTTATTTATTTAGATGGAGTCTTGCTCTGTTGCCAAGCTAGAGTGCAGTGACGCGATCTCGGCTCACCGCAACCTCCGCCTCCCGGGTTCAAGCGATTCCCCTGCCTCAGCCTCATGAGTAGCTGGGACTACAGGCACACGCCACCACGCCCAGCTAGTTTTTTGTATTTTAGTAGAGACGGGGTTCCATCATGTCAGCCAGGATGGTCTCCATCTCCTGACCTCGTGATCCACCTTCCTTGGCCTCCCAAAGTGCTGGGATTACAGGCGTGAGCCACCACGCCCGGCCTTTTATTTTGAGTAGAGACAGGGTTTCCTGTGTTGCCCAGGCTGGTCTCAACCTCTTAGCCTCAAGCAGTCCGCCCACCTCAGCCTCCCAAAATGCTGGGATTACAGGCGTGAGGCACCATACCTCACCAGACAGTTCTTTTTTTATTATTATTTTATTTATTTGTATTTTTTTTTAAGATGGGATTTTACCATGCTGGCCAGGCTGGTCTTGAACTCCTCACCTCAGGTGATCCGCCCGCCTCAGCCTCCCAAAGTGCTGGGATTACAGGTGTGCACCACCGCGCCCGGCCCGAGACTGAGTTCTTAACATTTTTTTAAATCTGCTAATCTCTGTATCATTCCAACTGTAGCACATGTACTGTCAAAGCATGTGCATTCTTTTTTTTTTTTTTTTTTAAGATGGGGTTTCACCATGATGGCCAGGCTGGTCTTGGACTCCTGACCTCAGGTGACCCACCCGCCTCGGCCTCCCAAAGTGCTGGGATTACAGGTGTGTGCCACTGCGCCCGGCCAGCATGGGCATTCTTAACGTTTTCATGCTGCGGCCCACCTGGCAGTCTGGTGAGCCCTATGGACTTCTTCTCAAATGATGTTGACAAATCCATGAGATAAAACACATCTGATTGCAAAGAAAACCAATTAAAATGAAAAAGTTATCAAAATATTAAAGTAATATGTTTGTACATTTAATAACCACACAGTGCGTGCACACATAGGCAGGTTAGAGTTAAATTTTATTTCCTCAGCCTGTCGTGGTGGCTCACACCTATAATCCCAGCACTTTGAGGGACCGAGTGGGGGCAGATCTCCTGAGGTCAGGAGATCGAGACCATCCTGGCCAACATGGCGAAACCCTGTCTCTACTAAAAATATGAAAGAATTAGCCAGGCATGGTGGCACGTGCCTGTAGTCCCAGCTACTTGGGAGGCTGAGGCAGGAGAATTGCTTGAATCTGGGAGGCGGAGGTTGCAGTGAGCCGAGATCGTGCCACTGCACTCCAGCCTGGGCAACAGAGTAAGACTCAGTCTCAAAAAAAAAAAAAAAGTATTTCCTCAAGGGCAGCTGTGTGAAGGCCGTTGTGTGGCTGGGCGAGGACTCTGCACCATTAGGTGGTCCTTGATGAGCTCTTTTCACGTCTGATGAACAAGGGCCGTGGCTGAGGACATGGGGAAGGCAGCATGGGTTTGTGGTGACCAGCAAGCCTGGCACAGGCGGCCACCCGTGGAAGCCGGTCCCGCCTCGGGGCATCAGTCCAATAACCACCGAGTGACTCCTGGCAGTGAGGGTGGGTGACACGTGGGATTTCCTAACAGCCTTCCCGGGATGTGGAAGACTTATCATCATGGGCACCAGCGACACCGGGGTGGTTCCCTGTGCACGTCCAGCGCCCAAAGCAGCACCAAATCCGAGGTGGAAGTGGCAGCCAGGTGGGTTCCCCTCTTCACCCAGCCGAGACGCCTCCTGTAGACAGCACTGCCTGTTTCGGGAGCACTGTGGAGGGGCGCTCCGTGATGGCCCAGGATGCACCTTGTCTTCTGAGTCGCTGTCCTCAAACTGCCACGGAGAAGGGAGAATAAGGAGGGTGGGGGGCTTTTGCCACAACAGGGACGAGAAACCAGTGGCTGAGGAGAGCATGAGTCTTGGCGCTGGTTTGGAAAAACACCGCACGTGACACCCTGGCACGGCTGGGAGCCCGAGCGTGGACTGGATATCGGACTCCAGCAGAACACTGCTGTGAATTTCCTTAGAGTGACGCCGGCACTGTGGCTTTGCAGGGGGATGCTCTTGTTTGAGTAGAAATGTGGCGACAACCTCGGGGGAATCTGCCTGGGTAGAGGCAATGGGGTGTGGGGTCCTCCAGTATGGACTCATGTGATCCCCTGCGGGGCCTGGGAGGTCAGAACTGTTTTCATGGGAGACTAAGATGTTCCTAGAGATTTTTTTTTATGGGACTCCCGTTTGCACGGATGTCAATGGTACAGAAGTAATGGCAGGTAAAGCCGGGGTGCCTGCAGCTCTGACATGTGCGGCAACACGGACGGACCTCACAGACACGAGGCTCAGCCAAAGAAGCCGGTCACAAGAGCCAAAGGCTGTGGTGACCCCACTTAGGTCCCTAGAGGAGTCTGACCCATAGACACAGCAGGTAGAGTGAAGGGCTGTCAGGGAACGGCGGGGAGTGTTTCATGGGGACAGAGTTCCAGTTTGGAAAGCTGAGGAAGCTCCGGGACGGTGAAGGTGCACAGCGATGTGGACACTCTTAGTGCCACTGACCGGGACCCTAAACATGGGTAAGATGGCACATGCTATATCTGTTTTACCACAGTGTTGCTTTAAACTGCTGATGTCTTAGCACCAATCAAGGCCATGCCCCCAAACTCACTGATGGATACCGGATTCTCCATCATCAAACACCGGAAGTCCTTGGTGGACCGGAAGTATGTTTTATCAAATTTGACACTTGAGCACGGGTGTTTTTGGGGTGGGGGTGTTTGTGGATATTTTTGTTTTTTAAGAGACAAGGTCTTGCTCTGTCACCCAGGCTGAAATGCAGTGGCGCAATCTCGGCTCACTGCAACCTCTGTCTCCCAGGCTCAAGCTATTCTCCTGCCTCAGCCTCCTGAGTAGCTGGGATTACAGGCATGTGCCACTATGACTGGCTAATTTTTTGTATTTTTAGTAGAGATGGGGTTTCACCCTGTTAGCCAGGCTGGTCTCGATCTTCTGATCTCGTGATCTGCCCACCTCAGCCTCCCAAAGTGCTGGGATTACAGGCGTGAGCCACCGTGCCCAGCCATCACTGTATTGTTTTGTTTTGTTTTTAATAATTTTTAAAATTGAGACAGGGTCTGGCTCTGTCATGCCCAGGCTGAAGTGCAGTGGTACGATCTCAGCTTACTACAACCTCTGCCTCCCAAGCTAAAGCCATCCTCATACCTAAGCCTCCGGAGTAGCTGGGACCACAGATGCATGCCACCACACCTGGTTAGTTGTTCTTTCTTTCTTTTTGGTATAGATGGGGTCTCACTATGCTGCCCAGGCTGGTCTTGAACTCCTGGGCTCAAGCGATCTGCCTGCCTTCACCTCCCAAAGTGCTGGGATTACAAGCATGAGTCACTGCACCCAGCCAATCACTGTAATATTTTTTTATTTTTTGAGACAGAGTTTTGCTCTTTGCCCAGGCTGGAGTGCAATGGCGCAATCTCAGCTCACTGCAACCTCTGCCTCCTGGGTTCAAGCAATTCTCCTGTCCCAGACTCCCAAGTAGCTGGGATTACAGGTGCATGCCACCGCGCCCAGCTAAATTTTGCATTTTTAGTAGAGAAGGGGTTTTTACCATGTTGGCCAGGCTGGTCTCGAACTCCTGACCTCAGGTGATCCACCTGCCTTGGCCTCCCAAAGTGCTGGGATTACAGGCGTGAGCCACCGCGCCCACACTCAATCACTGTAATTTTTAACTGTTTTTTTCCCCCAAGATAACTTTGGATGTTCTAGGTCCTTTGCATTTCTACATAAATTTTAAAACCAGTTTCCTCATTTCTGTGACAAAAGTTTGCTAGGATTAAAGTTGGGATTTTGCATCAAATCAATAAATCAATTTGGGAAGAATTGTCTTCTTAACAATATGGAGTCTCCTAATTGTTGAATAAAATTTGTGCATAGGCTCTGTCGTTGGGGTTGGCATAAGACAGGATCCAGGGACAGTCCTAGGGATCTCAGCCACGGTCCTCAGCCCGAGGGATCTGCTCCGGAGGAGACCCTCCTGGTGCCAGCTGAGCTTGCTCTGGTCCTCCCTGGACTGCTGCTCGACTGAGACCCCACCCCACACCCCCCACCCCCAAATGCATCTCTCCGGCTCAAGGGCCCCGTGAGGTCCCTCCCGTGGGACAGGTTTCCTGGCTGCTGCTGCTCGCCCGGGGAAGCCCAGGGACGCCTGGGCCTGGAGGGCTGCTTTCTCCAGAGGGCAGCTCAGGATCTGGCCCACAGGTCTGACCCTGGCAGCGGCTGGACACGGCTGCCTCACACGGGCACTTCCTGGTCACCATCCTGGGCTGCCTTGTGCTAATTTGCTGCTTCTCCTTCTCTTCTCCTCTCAGGCATCAGCCCCTCCCAACCCTGGACCTCAGCACCCCTAGTTCTGCCCCTCTGTGCAGCCCTAAGTTGGGGACTGAGGGGAATGTAGCCCTGTGCCAGGGGAAGAGCTTGGTGGGAAGGCTCCTGTCTCCCCTGGCCTCCCATGGCCCGTCCTCCTTGCTCCACAACAGGTTGAGATTTCTCTGCCCAAAGATCCCCGGCCGGGATCTGCATGAACCTCTCCCAGGTCCTTCCTCCAAGGGCCAGCCCAGGCCCGAGGGGCAGCCAAGGACAGCTATTTACTGAGGGCTATGGTGGTGCGGAGGGTCCCGACCTGGGAAGAGGAGGCCGGAGCACCCCACACCACCTTCCAGAACCCCCCTCAGCCCGTTTCCAAGTTCTGACAGGCTTTCCAGGTCTTCGTAAAGACGGAAAAGATCTCACGAATGGTTTGTTAGCTCATTTAGGGCTTTTAAGGATTTAGACATGCCGTGGTCTGCCGCCATCAGGGCCGTCTGACAGCAGCACGGGCCTCAGTGCCACGTGGCCCTGCAGAGAAGCTGGAGAGGCTTTCACCGGCCCAGAGCTGGAAGAGGCGGAGCCGCGCCCAGCCGGATTCGCTCCAGGGGCCCTCTCTCCAGTGGGCAGGGCCACCTGCAGCCAACGCAGGGCACTGTCAGGGAGGTGCTGGATAAGTGTCGAGAAGGAGGAGGGACCTGCACGCATGGGGCGCCTGCTGTGTGCTATCGGGGAGGCGCTCAGTAAACGTCCGGAAGAAGGAGGGACCTGCACTCGTGGAGCGCTTGCTGTGTGCTGTCAGGGCTGGTTAGATTAGTGTCCCGATGGAGGAGGGACCTGCATGCATGGGGCGCCTGCTGTGTACACGCTGCTCTGTGTGTTGCCTCTGACTCCTCAGAACAGCCCTTTGAGGTGAGCACTGTGATTCTGACACATTCTCATCCTCACTTCATTGATGAGAAAACCGGGAGGGACTGAATGAAAGCACTGGAAGGTCCCTCACTGCTCATGGGCAGGGGCTGCTCTGGCCCTTGGCTTCCTGTCCAGGGATGGGGTGACGCTAAGCACTGCGGCCAGGGCAGGTTTCGGGGCTCAGGACAAAGGCCTCCTGAAAACAACACAAACTGGAGCGTGGCTTCTGTGATGACCACTTCCATACTCCAACTGCCTCCTTCAGAAAACCTCCTGATGCAATTAGCATCCGTCAGTACAAGGGCCAGAGATGCTGAACATAGGTGGCTTTGCCTTTGATCACTCAAAGAGCACGTCACCGCCTTCGAGCTTCAGGGAAGTGGCTACAAACCGCGCGCCTGATACTCTGGGCAAAACCACTGCTGGAACGTTCCAGTTAAGACAAGAGGCTGGAAGATCCAGGCTCCCTGAACTCCGCACACAACCAGGCTGTCTAGAAATAGACCCCACAGTGTGGGTGCGGAAGAGGAGACACTGGCTGGGCTGTGAGTCATCTCCAGCTCTTGAATGCCAACACTTCTAGAAACAGATATTTTGGGTTCCCTTGGAAAGCAGTTTTAAGGAATCTGACTTGTGACACCTTTGATCCAGCGAGAATCGAGGAGGCGGGGGGCGGGGTGGGGGGAGGCAAGCCTGGCTTCCCAGTCTGCCAGCAAAGGGAGAGGAGCCCCTGGCCTCGCTAATGGGACCTGGGTGCTGGGGGCAGCCCCACAGCTCTCAGGAACCTTGGGAGCAGGCCAGGTCCCATGACAAAGCGAGCTGCTGGAAGACCCAGGCCTTTGGCTGGGCACCTGTCTGCACAGACACCCTAGGCTCAGGTTTGCTGTCTCAGCGCCAAATTAGAAAAGGAGTGAAAGAGGGATGAGAAGCTCCCAGGGGCAGGGTTTCACTTTCTGAAGCTTCTGTGGGGCCACAGTTTATCCAGGATGAAGCAGAGGCCAAAGTTACCTGGGGGACAGGCACGGAGAGCAGGGCAGAGGCCTCTGGGGACATGGGCTTCCCTCCCAGGCCGTGTGATCAGCAGGCCCAGCCTGAAACCAGCCTGTGAACACCCGACCCGCAGCCGACCTTGGCCCTGGCGACCCAAGGGGACCTGAGGAGACCTATGAGGACCTGGGCAGGTGTCGCCCCGGGCTGCTTCTGTCGTGTGGAGAAGAGAGCAGAGGCCGGCATGGTGGCTGCCCTTGTGGTCCCGGCTGCCCAGGAGGCTGAGGCGGGAGGATCACCTGAGCCCAGGAGGTGGAGGCTGCAGTGAGCTATGATTGCACCACTGTACTCCAGCCTGGGCCACAGAGTGAGACTCCGTGTCAAAAAATTTTTTTTAAAGGAGCAGAGGCTGGGTGTGGTGGCTCATGCCTGTAATCCCAGCACTTTGGGAGGCCAAGGCAAGTGGATCACAAGGTAAGGAGTTCGAGACTAGCCTGGCCAAGACGGTGAAACCTCGTCTCTAAAATAAAAAAATTAGCCGGGCGCGGTGGCAGGCAACTGTAATCCCAGCTAATTGGGAGGCTGAGGCAGGAGAATCACTTGAACACGGGAGGCGAAGGTTGTGGTGAGCTGAGATTGTGCCACTGCACTTCAGCCTGGGTGACAGAGCAAGACTCCATCTCAAAAAAAAAAAAACCAGAAACAGGAGCTTTGGGACCTTGAAGATGAGCGGCCGAGGCTGTGTGAGGTCTCAGGCCAGGTCCTGTGGGGCAGTGGGTCTGAGGTCGAGGTCCTGCGCTTGTGCGTGGATCCTCACTGTGTAAACTCCTGGGGTCAGGCCAAGTCATGGGTCTGTGTCTGCTTTCCAAGCGCCTGTTCTCGTAACAGAAGAGCTTATTCTGCTCAAAGCAGCCTAAAAACAGAGAGACCAGCCAAGAGGCAGTGGTGCCGGGCAGGAACTCCTCCAGGAGATGCTCTTAGGCCCCCGCCCCCTTTCTTTGGGGTGGACCTCATCGCCATGTCTGTGGGAACCACAACCTGCCAGCCCCTGCGGACCTGGACACAGAAGCCATCAGGCCTGGGACCGTGGAGGGAGGCCTGGACACGCGGGCCTGTGAGATCCATGCCTGCTCCTCCTTTAGGCACGTTAGTGTGAGGTTCTAGAAGCCCGTTTCTCAGCCTCCGAGCTGCCTCTCTGAAATGAGTTTCCTGTGTCCCTGACTGCTGCCTTCTCTCACCCCAGAGCTCACCTCTGAAGACAGCTCACCACGGACAAGGGTTTATCCAACAGCAAGAGCTTGGGGCCGCAGTGACTACTGCCAGGTGGGGACAGGGTCTCTGCTGGTCACCAGGAGTCAGTGCCGGGAAAATGGGGACACTCCTACGTCACCTGCTGGCCCAGATGGGACCCCCTCTGTTCCCCAGCAGCGGGCGAGCCTGGCCAGGGCGGCGTGGGCCCCTCTGCTCTCAGCATCCAGGCTGCCCTGGCCCAGTGTCAGGTCCATGGCCACGGTATCCTTGCTCTGTCCTGGTCACGTCTGCCCAGGTTGCACCCATGGTCAGCCCCCTCCCCTCCTGCAGTCTGCAGACAGCATCAGCCCCCTCCCCACCCACAGTCCCCGGCCAACATGGCTCCCTTCCCCTTCCGGCCACTCTCCCACCCCAGGCACCCTTACCTCCTCCAGCGGCCCGCAGCCCCTCCCCTCCCTTCTCCTGTTGCTGGGGGCAGGGAAGCTCCAGGGGCATCCCCAGCACCCGGCAAGGAGCCCGGCAGACACTCACTGTTCAGAGAGCAGCAGATGAATGGATCATTAAGGCAAAAATAAAAAATAACGTCTGTTTTAAAAATGAGTGGCATTCTTAGAAATTGAGAGGAGGGAGGGGGTGTGGGGCTGCAAAAAGAAAAAAAAGAAATTGCCAGGCGTGGCGGCTTACAGGTCCGCTGCGGATGGGATGGAGGTGTTCTCTCTGGAGCACCTTTGCTGTTTCATCCTTTTCCTGTTCCCCAACTCCAGCGAGCTCCAGCTCAACCGTATCCAGAGGGGAAGGCCTGGGCTTGTCCCTAACTTTCAAGAAGCCCTTCTGAGCTGGGAACGAGGGCTCACACCTGTGATCCCAGCTACTCAGAAGCTGAGGCGAGAGGATCGTTTGTGCTCAGGAGTTTGAGTTCAGCCTGGGCAATACAGCAAGACCCGAACTCTTAAAAAAAAAAAATTCTTCTAACATTTTTTGCCATCGAGCAAGTGTTTTCTGTAGATTTTTGGAGGCCATTGCTGTGTTGAATTTGATTGAAATCAGCTATGAACCAGCTGAGACAGGCACTCACCTTTTCTCTTTTAACTGGTGAGAGTGGTAACAGGTGGATCATCTGGGCACCTTTTGCAATGTTTTACTAAACCTGAGTGCCTGGGATAAAATCCATTGCTTGATGAATTTTGCTAATATTTTCTTTGCTGTTTTTAAAAATATTTTTCTAATAATTAAGATTGGCCAGTAATTATCCTTTCTGGTAATGTCCTTGTTTGTTTTGTGTTGAGATTACATTATCTCCTAAAATGTGTTGGTGACTTTTTTTTTTGAGATGGAGTTTCACTCTTGTGGCCCAGGCTGGTGTGCAATGGCACAATCTCGGCTCACCGCAAACTCCCCCTCCTGGGTTCAAGCGATTCTCCTGCCACAGCCTCCCGAGTAGCAGTGACTGGCTGGGCAAGGTGGCTCACACCTGTAATCCCAGCACTCAGGGAGGCTGACGCGGGTGGATCACTTGAGGTTGGGAGATCGAGACCAGCCTGACCAACAAGGAGAAATCCCGTCTCTACTAAAAATACAAAATTAGCCAGGTGGTGTGCGCCTGTAATCCCAGCTACTCAGGAGGCTGTGGCAGGAGAATCGCTTGAACCCTGGAAACAGAAATTGTGGTGAGCCGAGATCTCCAGCCTGGGTGACAGTGTGAGACTCTGTCTCAAAAAAAAATAAAAAATAAAAAAACAGAGAAATGGTGCCTGATTTCCTGTGGCCGCAGTAGGAAATTACACACTTGGGGGCTCGCAGCAACAGAAAAGGATTCCCTCGAAGTTCTGGCGGCCACAAGGCTGAAGCCAGGGTGTGGAAAGAGCCCCGCTCCCTCCGAAGCCTCCAGGGAGGACCTTTCCTATCCCTCCCGCTTCGGGTGACTGCAGGGTCCCTCGGCTGTGGCTGCCACCCTGACCCCCGCCTCCGCCGTCCCGTGGCTTTCTGTGGCCTCTCCTTTTCTCATGAGGATGCCAGTCACTGGATTTAAGGCCCACCCTAAATCCAGGATGAGCACAAGACCCTCAACTAGTTACACCTGCAAAGACCCTTATTCCAAATCAGGTCTAATGTGGGGGGTGTTCTACTCAACTGCTGCAGACAGCAGGAGATGTTTGAAAGCTCCGATCCTTGCCGGGGTGGTGTTTTCAGGACAGTGAAACCATCATGCGCACAGGACATGCTGACGGATGAAAGTATGGGTCCTCATCTTTCCAGGCAGCAGGAGCTGGGCCCGTGTGGGAAACACAGGCTTTGCTTAAGTAGAATTCACTGCAGTCTATCCGACGGGGTGAAACACAGGCTTTGCTTAACCAGAATTCACTCCAAGAACAAAAGAAAAAAAAAGAATCCACTCCAGTCCATGCGGTGGGGTGTGGCCCCTGCAGGTGGCCCCCATACCACACAGTGCTGCCAGCCCAGGCTGCAAAGGCCCCAGGGGCGGGACCCCAGATCCGGGCAGGTCTTAGCGGTCATCTTGTCCTCCATGCACTTACAGAGGATGAAACCAAGACCCAGAGAGGCCGGGAGACTTGGCCCGGATCCCGAAGAGGGAGGAGGACGTGGTTCTTGGGCCGGCTCTGCCCCCCGCACTGCTCCAGTCTGTTCAGCAAGCTCCTCCCTGTTGATAACTCCCCCAGCAACAGCCCTGCCTCCCTGGACAGAGCCCCAGATACTCTCCTCCCAGCCTCCGCTGCCGGGACACAGACGCTGGTCAGGTTCAATTCGATGTGCCCGTGAGAGGTTCTGATTCAGAATGTGTCCCCGGGACCAGGCATTGGGCTTCTGCTGCCCCGGTGTGGACAGCACTAGGGGAAGTGTGACCTGTGCCAGCATCTGGGCCCACGCAGGAAGGCCAGCTCAGGAACGGTCCATGTCCCTGCCAGCATCCCCTTCTCAGAACACCTGGCAAATTCACACTGGAAGTCACAGAACCATGGCCGGGGCTCAGGCATCCAGGCTCCACTCTTCCAGAAGACAGCGGCTCCCCGTGGCGCCCCAGGATGTCCGCTGTCCTCTCAGGACTGCACGGCCAGAGCCTGCCCTCCCTCCCTCCCTCTCCCTCCCCTTATCCCCACCCCCTCCTCGCTTCCCTGGGACTACACCTCCCCATCCCCCAGCAAATGTTGGCACATAGCTGCTGGGAACCTGGGCTGAGACCAGGGTCAAGCCGAATCCACTCCCTCTGGAAAGAACTGTCTTGATTGCGAAGGAAACGAGAAACTAAGGCCCCTTCAGTGAACTCCCGTCTAAACGGAGTTCCATCGCGTCTTCTGTCAAGCGCAGGTGCCTGCAAGGGCTTGTTCTAACAATCTCATAACAGTTTTACTCTATTCTATAGAAGACACCCTTCTAGGGGCAAAAGAATAGCTCAGAATTTAACCCGAGAAAGGTCGTGGCATATCCCAGGCCCGTGCGGGCCTGACCTGACCAGGTGAGCCCTTCTCTGAGGAAGCTGATGAGGGAGAATTTCTCCTGCTGGCATTGAAAAAGCATAGTGTGGGGATGGGGGACTTGGGGAAAGGGGCTGTGGGCACCTCCAGGGGCTGAGGGAACCCCAGGAATAGCCCGTGAGAGAAACAGGAGGCCTACTGCCAAGATTACATCCTCTAGAAGACGCGGAAGATAAAAGAATGCACCTGCCGATGGCCAGGGAGCACGGGAGAGGCCCCGCCTCCAGCGCCTGCAGCCCAGCCCCTGCTTCAGCCTGGGAGCCCTGGGCCGGCCCAGCCATGCCTCCCAGACCCTCGTCTACAGCTGGGCGCTGACATGCAGTGGGGGCAAAGTCACCAAGTTCATGGTAATCTGTTGCACAGCACGGATATTTAATGCAGGAGGAACTGGATAAACATTTAGGTAGGAAAAGAGAGAAGAAAGGAGGGAGGGAGGAGCCCCAGGAAGGAAAGAGAGTGGCTTCGGAGAGCGGCCCTGGGCAGCGCTGCCAAGGGCGCAGGCAGCCTGGCCTGGCCGGTCATCACCAGAATTCATGCCATGCAGACTTGTATGTCAAAGGGAAGCAAGGTCAGAAGGGCTGAGGGGTCCACAGCACTCGGCACCCACGGGGCCTGCCCCATCCCCATCCCTCCCAGGACCCACGTGACCATCAAGGGACCCAGCGTGGCGTGGCTCTGAGGCAGCCCTTGGAACCGACACCCCTGCCGACGGAGTTTTCCCATCTGTGCCGCCCTTGTAAGGCCTGGGAAAAGGCTGCTGGGCCAGGCAGCACCGGCAAGCTGAGTGCCAGGCAGTCTTGCAACACACCAGGCAAATCTGAAACCACAGGATGGATGAGCCGCACCCCTGGGAAGGAGAACAGAGGGAGGCAGTTATCAATGTTCTCCTGCTCCTTAGTTTCCAGAAACAAGCCAGACTCAGTGCCTCAGAGATGCCCCTTGTGGCCTCCAGAGAGCGCAGGCCCCACCCTTTGTGCAGGTGAGGAAACCCAGAGCAGCGAGGGACTGACTGGCCTGGGGAGCCCCGAGCACAGCCCTGGGCGCCTTCCCTCTGCCCATCTCAGACAGGAGCACAGCCAGCACTGCCTCAACCCAACAAGCCTCCAGACCAGCCCTCCTCAGGCCTCGGGCACACTCTTCTCACCTCCCTCCTCCAGCCCCCTGCCCTTCCCCTTTGCACCATCACCCAGCGGCTGCTAGGAGCTGCTGGGGGCTATGAGGCTTGAGGCTGCCTCTCCAGATCCCTTTCCAGGGGGTGGCAAGTTGCTGCTCACCAGGGACACCAGCCCCAACAGGGCAGGGCTGATGCGCGGCTCTGACTTTCCTCCCAGGCTCTGCCTTCACCCATTGGTCCTGTGGGGCAGCTGGGGCTCCTGGCTGCCCTCCCTCCCACAGCTGTGAGGTTTTTTCCTAGAATTCTGTTTTCCCCCCAGTCGGAATTGAGGTGCTTGGAGGCTCCAGGAGCGGAACGAGGTGGAGCGAGTGGCCTGGAGCCCCCAGGGCAGACCCCAAACAGAAGGGTCAGAGGTGCCCTCCTGGGGCCTGGGTAGCTGGGCAGGGCCCACAGGCCTGAGACCCCCATGGGGAGGAAGTGCCCCATGCCACGGTGGGTAAGGGGCCAGGAGAGGCTCCTATGTGGAGCCCCCCTCCCACCTGGCCAGGCTTTGGGATGAGCCCTGAGTGGACACGGGCCACAGTGGAGTCCCAGGGGTGAGGGCTGAGCCTCCAAGGACCCCAGGGTGCCTGTCCCCACTGCACACCCACTGGGACACAGGGGAGGGACAGTGCCAGGAGGGCCATGGCTGTGGAGTCCACCCCAGGTCGTGGCACACAGGTAGAGGTCGGCACCAGCCCCCTGAAGCACCTGCAGAGGCTTCACTCGGGGAAAGAACGAGGCCCTCACCCACAGGGATCCTGGGTCACGTGGGGCAGCGAGGACGTGGTGGAGCAAGTGGCCTGGAGCGGCGTGGCGGCCCATGCTCCCCAGTGGCCCATTCTGCCCGGCCACCCATTCTCCCCCAAGCCCATTCCAGGGCCACGGGCACCCCCCAGAGGCAGCTGGTGGGACTGCAGCCATGCAGGTCCTAGAGGGCAGGTGACAGGGGAAGGGACAAAGGGGTGGCAACATCCCTGGGGGAGGGACAGGGAGGTGGCAAGGCTGCCCTCCGTGGACTGTGGATGCCAGGACCCAAAGGCCAAGCCTCCTCCTACTCTTCACCCACAGTAAGGGGCCAGGCTCCATGCAATTATGAGAATCCACGGGTGATGCCATACAGGGGAGAGGCCACACAGGGAAGAGGCCACATGGGGGAGGCCACAGAGGAGAGAGTACACAGGGGAGAGGCCACATGGGGGAGACGCCACATGAGGGAGAGGCCACGAAGGGGAGATGGCTCATGGGGAGAGGCCACGTGGGGAAGAGGTCAGGCCACACAGGGGAGAGGCTGCGCGGGGGAGGCTGCGAGCTGGGGAGACGGCCTCTGTGGGGAGACTCCAAACGCCCGCACAGCAGCCACAGGCGAGGTGGGAGTCTGCTGCAGCTCCTTCTGGCTGATCCGTTCAGGAAATAAAACCAGCCCTGTGTCCAGGTAGGTGGTGCCCGGAGGTATCGCCTCTGAGCAGCTCAGCACAGTGCTGGCCATTCTCTTCACGGTAGAAGAGCATATTTGGGGAAAAGGTTCCCATCTGAGATGGAGATGTTCCCTTTCAGTCTGCAGGCTGTGGCTGTGGGGCCGGCTCCTTATCACATGGGCTGGGGGCTGGGCACACGGATGCCCACTCCTCGACCCACTTCCTGGTAGGCCACAGCACCACACACACTGCAGAGACCAGGCCTCCTCTTCATCCACCACCACCGGCCCCGACCACAGCCACTCCATCCACCACCATTCAGGCCTCAGCAGTCACCGCCTGGGGCCTTGCGCCCCTTCCGGGAACTTCTGGGCTAATGGCGGGGGCAGTCCCCATTACGGGTCTATCTTTAGCATGCAGTATATGCAACAGAGGAAGCTCCGGGAGACAGGAGTCAGTGTTCCAACGCCGGGGCTGGTGGAAGGACTGTCCCCAAACCCAACCTCGATCCCACAGCCAGAGAGTGCATCCAAAATTGCCTGGCTGGGTCACACCCCTGCGTGAGCCGCCCCACAGCACCCAGGGCACTGGCTGACCTGCCGCCCACCTCTCAGCCCCTCCTGTCGCCCCTGCTGCAGCTGCAGTGCCCACCCTCGCTGGAGGCTGCTCCCTGCTGGGCCTCCTGCACCTGTGCAAAGGCTTCCCACAGGGCCTACCAGGAGTTCTAGGTCACAACCACAATTGAGTGTGAGAAGCTCATGCAGAGAACATTCTGGCTGAGGGAAAGGTCTTGGGGTCCAAGGCTGTTTCTTGGTCCTGCTCAGCCATGCCAGGCAGGAAAATGGGCACCTCTGACGACCCAGGCTGCCTGAGCTGAGCCTGCAGGGAAGAGCCTTTGGCATGTGGGCTGCCAGGACTGCAGCTGGGTCTCCATCTATCGGTGCCGAGGCCGGCAGGTAAAGCAGGGCAGCCCGGGCATGGCCCCTCCAAATCTAACTCCAGAGCTGCTGCTCAGTCCCCAGAATGTTACCTCTGAGCAGAGCCTGTGACAACTGTGAAGCTGTGGTGTGGGTTTGCTACTGAAGTTCTGAAGTCAGCAAGGACACAGCATGTTTGCCCTAGACCACTGAGCTGCTCGAGGAAGTTGTAAATTCACACTCGCCTCACCACCTGCGAGTCCACAGGCCCCTCCCGGTCACCTCCAGGTACAGGGGCCCTACGTAGGGACTTGCTGTCTGCAGTGCCAAGATGTTCTAAATCAACTGTGGTGCACACAAAGCCACCCGATTGTGCCCCGACAACGGGGAACTGAATGCTGCATGAATTACATCTCCAAGTTGTTCTTTAAAAAAGCTCAGGGTCCCTGGAAGACCCTCACCCACACCCAGCGTGGAGTATCGTTGCTCACGGGGCCACAGCTCTCGGGATGGCCACAAGTCTCCGTGGTGGGTGAGTTGAGAAGTCTCCCTTCTTCCTCCTTGTGGGTTTCAAATGGGGAGGTGGGGCGCTGCCACTTGCCAGGTCCTGCCTGTGACCTTGGAAGAGGAGCAGCCAGGAGCCTCCCGCTCACAAGGCACCGCCGAGTTCCCTCAAGCTCCCTCACAAGCCTCAGACAGACGGGGCCAACAAGGCCAGCGCTGCACCACGCGGGTGGGGGCCATGAGGCCCAGGCTGGGCAAGGAGGGGGTGTCCTGGTGTCAAAGCAGGTGATGAGGCAGGAGGGTTCCCTCGGGGGCGGCAGAGACAAGGGTGAGGAGGGCACCCACACGGGAAGGGGTGTGGCACCCACACCTGGCCTCAGTTCTGCATGAACTGGGTATTGAGAGTAAAGGAAGCCAGAATTCTTTCAGGAAAGGGAGGTTCAAACACAGAAGGGAAACCCTAGAATACACCTGGGGTGTCCTTACAACTGGAGGCAAACTCCCAACCCGAGTCGGGAGGTCACGGGCAGCAGATAAAAGACAGAGAGGGGCCCACATTGCAGCAGGCCCTGGTCCCAGCTGTGGGCGGAGCGCCTGAGGGTGTTTCCAGGATGAGGCCGATTTGAATCGGTGGCCTGAGTAAAGCAGGTGGGCCTCCAGTGAGGGGGCATCGGCCAGTCCACCAGGTGAAGGCCTTAAAAGGCCAAGCTCCCCTCGCCAGAGGACCTTCCTGGAGTCTCCAGCCAGCCACCTACCCTGCAGAACTCCGAACTGCCAGTCCG
>PVKV010031596.1:0-20822 GCA_004027835.1 Alouatta palliata | reverse complement strand
AGCAATTCTCCTGCCTCAGCCTCCCGAGTAGCTGGGACTACAGGCACGTACCACCATGCCCAGCTAATTTTTGTATTTTTAGTAGAGACGGGGTTTCACCATGTTGACCAGGATGGTCTCGATCTCTTGACCTCGTGATCCACCCGCCTCGGCCTCCCAAAGTGCTGGGATTACAGGCGTGAGCCACCGCGCCCGGCCAAATGTCTTCTTTTGAAGAGTATCTGTTCCTATCCTTTGCCCATTTTGAATGGGTTTGTTTTTTTTCTTGTAAATCTGTTTTAGTTCTTTGTAGATTCTGGATATTAGCCCTTGTCAGATGGGGAGATTGCAAAATTTTTTTTCCCATTCTGTTGATTGCTGGTTCACTCTAGTGATTGTTTCTTTTGCTGTGCAGTGTATCTGGAGTTAGATCCTATTTGTCTATTTATCTCTTGTTGCCAATGCTTTTGGTGTTTTAGTCATGAAGTCCTTGCCTTTGCCTATGTCCTGAATGGTTTTGCCTAGGTTTTCTTCTTGGGTTTTCATGGTGTTAGGTCTTATGTTTAAGTCTTTAATCCATCTGGACTTAATTTTAGTGTAAGGTGTCAGGAAGGGGTCCAGTTTTTGCTTTCTGCACATGGCTAGCCAGTTTTCCCAATACCATTTATTAAACAGGGAATCCTTTCTTCATTGCTTGTTTTTGTGAGGTTTGTCAAAGATTAGTTGGTTGTGGATGTATAACATTGCCTCCAAGGCCTCTGTTGTGTTCCATTGGTCTGTATGTGTGTTTTGGTACCAGTACCATGCTCTTTTGATTATGGTAACCTTGTAGTATAGTTTGAGGTCAGGTAGCATAATGTCTCCAGTTTTGTTCTTTTTGCTTAGAATTGACTTGGCTATGCAGGCTCTCTTTTGGTTCCATATGAAGTTTAAGGTGTTTTTTTCCAGTTCTGTGAAGAGGTTCATAGGTTGTTTGATGGGAATAGCATTGAATCTGTAAATTACTTTGGGCAGTATGGCCGTTTATACAATATTGATTCTTCCTGACCATGAGCATGGAATGTTTTTCTATCTGTTTGTGTCCTCTCTTACTTCGTTGAGCAGTGGTTTGTAGTTCTCCTTCAAGAAGTCCTTTACATCCTTTGTTAGTTGTATTCCTGGGTATTTTAATGTCTTTGTAGCAATTTGAATGGCAGTTTGTTCTTGATTTGGCTCTCTAGAAGTGTGTTATTGGTGTATAGGAATACTTGTGATTTCTGCACACTGATTTTGTGTCCTGAGATGTAGAGACAGTTTGACTTCCTTCTTTCGTAATTGAATAACCTTTCTTTATTTTTCTTTCCTGATTTCTCTGGCTCTAATACTATACTGAATATATCTATTCAATATAGTATTAGAATTTCCAATACTACATCAAATAGGAGTGGTGAGAGAGGGCATCCTTATCTATTGCCAGATTTCAAAGGGAATGCTTCCAGTTTTTGCCCATTCAGTATGATATTGGCTGTGGGCCTTCAATACCTAGCTTATTGAGAGTTTTTAGCATAAAGTGCTGTTGAATTTTGTCAAAGGCCTTCTCTGCCTCTATTGAGATAATCATGTGGTTTTTGTCTTTGGTTCTGTTTATGTGGTGAATTACATTTATAGACTTGCATATGTTGAAACAGCCTTGCATCCCCAGGATGAAACCTACTTGATCGTTATGGATTAAGCTTTTTGATATGCTGTTGCAATCTGTTTGCCAGTGTTTTATTGAAGATTTTTGCATCTATGTTCATCCTGGATATTAGCGTGAAGTTTTCTTGTTGAGTCTCTGCCAGGTTTTGGTATCAGAATGATGTTGGTCTCATAAAATGATTTGGGAAGGATTCCCTCTTTTTGGATTGTTTGGAATAGTTTCAGAAGGAGTGGTACTAGCTCCTCTTTGTATGTCTGGTAGAATTTGGATGTGAACCCATCTGGACCTGGGCTTTTTGTGGTTGGTAGGCTCTTAATTGCTGCCTCAACTTCAGGCCTTGTTATTGGTCTATTCAGGGTTTCTACTTCTTCCTGGTTTAGGCTTGGGATGGTGCAAATGTCCAGGTATTTATCCATTTCTTCCAGGTTTACTGGTTTATGTGCATAGAGTTGTTTGTAGCAATCTCTGATTGTATTTAGTATTTCTGTGGAATCGGTGGTGATATCCAATTAATTGTTTTTTATTACATCTATTTGATTCTTCTCTCTTTTCTTTTTTATTAATCTGGGTAGTGGTTTGTCTATTTTGTAGATCTTTTCAAAAAGCCAGCTCCTGGACTTACTGATTTTTTTTTTGAAGGGTTTTATGTGTCGCTGTCTCCTTCAGTTCCACTCTGATCTTAGTTATTTCTTGTCTTCCTCTAGCTTTTGAGTTTCTTTGATCTTGCTCCTCTAGCTCTTTCATTTTTGATGATAGGGTGTCAATTTTCGATCTTTCCTTGCTTTTCATGTGTGCATTTATTGCTATAAATTTTCTTCTATACACTGTTTTAAATGTGTCCCAGAAATTCTGGTATGCTGTGTCTTTGTTCTCATTGGTTTCAAAGAACATCTTTATTTCTGCCTTCATTTCATTGTTTATCCATTCAACATTGAAGAGCCAGTGTTCAGTTTCCATGAAGTTTTATGGTTCTGAGTTAGTTTTTCCATGAAGTTTTATGGTTCTGAATTAGTTTCTTAATCCTGAGTTCTAATTTGTTTGCACTGTGGTCTGAGAGACTATTTGTTAGGATTTCCATTATTTTGCATTCGCTGAGGAGTGATTTACTTCCAATTATGTGGTCAATTTTAGAGTAGGTATGATGTGCTGAGAAGACTGTATATTCTGTGGATTTGGGATGGAGAGTTCTGTAGATGTCTATTAGGTTTGTTTGGTCCAGATCTGAGTTCAAGTCCTGGATATCCTTGTTAACTTTCTGTCTTGGTGATCTGTCTAATATTGACAGTGGAGTGTTAAAGTCTCCCACTATTATTGTGTGGGTATCTAAGTCTCTTTGCAGGTCATTAAGAACTTGCTTTATGTATCTGGGTACTCCTGGATTGGATGCATATATATTTAGGATCGTTGGCTCTTCTTGTTGCATCGATCCTTTTACCATTATGTAATGTCCTTGTTTGTCTCTTTTGATCTTTGTTGGTTTAAAGTGTATTTTATCAGAGATAAGGATTGCAACTCCTGCTTTTTTTTGCTTTCCATTTGCTTGATAAATCTTCCTCCATCCCTTTATTTTGAGCCTGCGTGTATCCTTGCATGTGAGATGGGTTTACTGGATACAGCACATTGATGGGTTTTGGCTTTTTATTGCATTTGCCAGTCTTCACTTGAATGTCTAATAGGTATTTCAAATTGAATGTTTTCAAATAGAATTAGAGACTCTCTGATCTCTCCTACTCCAACCCCAAATCTAATTTCTTCTTAGCCAGTATATCCCAATAAAGTATACCAATTGTACAGTAAAAAAGAGAAAAAAGTCATTTTTGAGTTTTTTTATTCCTGCAACCAATATGTCAGTAAACTCTACCTGTGCCCCCAAATAATTGTATTCAAAATCTGAAAATTTTTCTTAATTTACCTTGTTACAGTCCAATTGAACAACTAAAATTTTCCCCTGAGTTCTGCATTAGCCTCCTGACTAGTCTCTGACTGCAATCTGGCTCAAAGCAGCTTACATACAACAGGCAAGTGATCTTTCAAAATAACAATCAGATTGTGTTGTTCTTCAGGCATCTAGGATTACCTCCCCCTTGACTTCTACACTGCATTTCCATAGAAGAAAAGGCTGGCCAGCTGGCACCTCCTAAAACACCTTCTTGTAAATAGCAGGCATGGTGTGGGGGAATCTCCATCACCTCCCCCTTGACTTCCACACTGCATTTCCATAGAAGAAAAGGCTGGCCAACTGGCACCTCCTAAAACACCTTCTTGTAAATAGCAGACATGGTGTGGGGGAATCTCTCTGGAAGACCTTGTTTTTACTTAAAGAAGTTCAAAACCCTACCCCACTCCTCCATCAACCAAGACCCTTTCACATGTGATTTCTAAAGCTGTAAATGCAAGACCCTTTCATATGTGATTTGTAAAACTCAAGACCCTTTCACTTGTAATTTCTCAAGCTGTAAACCTAAGATTCTTTCATGGGTAATATCTAGAGTGTAAGCCTGTATAAAGGCAGTGCTTCTCTTTGTTAGTGGAACTTGGTTGTTTAGACAAATTGTCACCTGGCTCCCGGCTGTAATAATAATAAACACCTCTTCCTTCCCAGTTCGAGAATTCTGTTCCTTGCAGCTGCTCCTGCTTCAGTCTCTTTGACTGCAATCTGCCTCATAACAGCTTGCACACAACAGGCAAGTGATCTTTCAGAATAACAATCAGATTATGTTTTTCTTCGCTTAAAATGTCCAATGGCTTTTCACTGTACATGAAAGTTTATTTTAAAAATTATTATATGAAGACTGCACCCAAGAATGCTAATACTTACCAGTATTATGTTTCTTTATCTTCTTGGCCCACAGCTAAATTACATTTCCTGTCCTCCCCACCTCCCATGTGAAAATGGACTAAGTTTGGGAAATGGAATATAAGCAGAAGTAGTGGACATCAGTTCCAGGTTTGGTCCATGAGGCTCTCCCAGGTAGGATCCTCTTGTTTCCTTCCTATTGTGTGATGGAATTGGAGAGGGTGTATTAAACATGATATTACTACAAGATGAAAGGATGATGGGTTCTTCATTGCTTCCATGTAGCAAACTTCTCACCCAAGTCAATTCTTACTGGAATGTGACCTATGCAAGAAATAAATCTTGCTTTGTTAGGCTTAAGTTTTAGGGCTTATGTGATGGGCCGCCCCTGCCCATCTTTCCAACCTCATCTGTTTATACCTTCCCCTTTCACACTAGGCCTCCATTACTCTGGATGCCCACAGATCTGAACCTATTGTTGTATTGATCTTTTCCCCAGATCAAAGCATGACTCCCTTTTTCTCTTCAATTGGATATCAGCTCAAATGCCATTTTCTTCAAAGAGCCTTCCCTGACTTCCTTATCTAAAACAGCATCCCACAGTGGTCAGTTTCTATGACATGTCTTTACATACTAAGACATCTTCTCAGCAATTATCAGCACCTACAATTGTCTTAATGTGTTCTATTTTTGTCCGTATCTTCCTAGAATATCAGCTCAGTCAGAAGAGGGATTAT
This sequence comes from Alouatta palliata, assembly GCA_004027835.1. Classification (NCBI taxonomy): domain Eukaryota; kingdom Metazoa; phylum Chordata; class Mammalia; order Primates; family Atelidae; genus Alouatta; species Alouatta palliata. The sequence goes on along the minus strand of PVKV010031596.1, from coordinate 15,631 downwards.
TTATCTTCACTGTTATAGGCTAAAACAGTGCTTGGCATGTAGTGGGCACTCAATATGTATTTGTTAGCTGACTGACTAGTGTGCATAGGTATGCTATTTGAAGACTGGAATTGTATCCTGTAGCTCAGATGTAGGTAGAGCATATAACTCATATAAGCCAAAATATTTTTAATCTAATGTGTCACTAAATTGCAGGTAACACATTTCAGAAAGACTTTGAATTTGGAGACAGAAAGGCTCAATTCAAGTTTTGAACCTATTGTGTGATTCTGGTTACTCTGTCTTTCCGAGGCTCTATTTCTGCAATTTCCATAATGAAAATACAACAGTATATGCCTTATTCTGGCAATCTCATGAGCTAGAACATTTGTGAATAAACAATAAAAACTGTATAGAGTTCATATTACATAAGAATTAATCCCACAGTCTATTTTTAAACATGTGCAAAATGCTTTGTATGTTGATAGCTTGTGTGTCTAAATACTTTGTGGGTAGACAATGCTGATAAATGATACGCGTATTAATTAGAAGTATTTTTACATATGACCAAAATGCAAGATTCTCTGAGATGCATAACATTCTGTCTTGGTAATCAGTGTCTCAGGACTTCAAAGTAAAGAAATTGCTATCCATTCAACAAGTAGTTCTATAGATACAGTTTTATCTTAACATGGTGTGCAGTTGTCTGGTGAGCATGAATTAAGCAAGTGCTAACAGATGTGTGAAAACTTGAATTTTTATTCTGGTAGAAATGTGAAGTATCTCTTCCTAAATTCTATTTAGCATTGTTTTGAGAGATCCAGGCTCAAATTGCCCTTAATTTGCCTAAAATCTCTCCAAATTTACCAAGCTGGGAACAAAGAAGCATTGTGGTAATAAATATTTATTGTTCACATGCATGTGTCACAGTCAGGCTGTTATCTGTGTACACTTTTACCAGGAAACAAAATAAAACAGAAAATACAATGCTTGTAAAATTTATGTGAGGAATGTTCCGTGGGAAAGTAGGCTTGGTTGCTGTTTAACATCATTTTTGGAAACGAGAAAGACATGCCCCCTGAACCTGCCTCAGAGTGGAAATGAGTTATGATTGGCTATTACTAGCACTCTTAATTCTACTTCAAAGTTTGCACATCAGTGGTCAAAAAATCTCTTGCCTTTGAAGAAGTCCCTGGTTGTAGGCAGTCCTCTCTGTGTCTGCACCTTATGACCATTGTGGGCCATGCTACCTCATAGTTAGGACTGGAGGCATCCCAGCTTCTCAGAATTTTCCCTCTTCAGCAGAGGGCTGAAATGTAATGTGACATATATTAGAATTGATTTTTTTTAAAGCATCGCCCTCAGGGAAGAAATACAGGAAAGAGTAGAATATTTATTTGACTGTTCCTATCTCCTGGTATGTTAGAACACCCATCTATTACTTATTAAAAATGATCAAAATAGGCCTAACCCTGAAAAGAGATCATGTCTGAGTTTGACAAGGCCCAAAACAAAGTACTTTTTAAATTCCGTAATGCAAGTTTTCACAAAACAAGTGTTAGCAGCTTTGTGTCACTCTGGAATATTAGCAAAAGGAAATTTTCTTGATTTTTGTTAATGAAATCTGTAAATCAAGGAACATTTGAATAGAGACCTAGGAGAGCACTTCTATAAATGTTTTATAATTCTTATTTAAAAGAGCATAAAGGAACCTGAGAGGTTTTGTGTCAGGATGGAATTGAAATGCATTATTGCTTACCAATGAGCACATATAGAAGGTTTCTTCATAAATTGGATTCCAGCTAATCTAATACCCTGATATTAAAAGGCTTTTACCTTATGAATGTGCATTATTAGCAAACTTTATGGTACTAAGTATATTGCATTTATATGTCCAGTGGGGCCTGATCTAGCCTTTGAAAATTGTGCTTAATTAAACACCAGTGCCCCATCAAACATCTTACTCTGGAATGAGGGAGAGAATAAGATCATATGAGCCACTGCTGGAGATATGATATAGATTAGATATAAGCATTTGTTTATGCTTAGTTTTGAGCAAAGGCAATCCTACCATGACTAATTTGACCCCTTTTTCATACTTGACAGTTTCTCCTGCATCAAAAATATCTTTTATCAGAGAGGAAAAAACCAAAGTGGTCTCAAATCCCAGCTTCTAGGATAAGTCCCATAGAAACTTTGGAAGATGTTGTATATGTGCATGATCAGAAAATTTAGTTGGTATAGTAGATGTAAGATGAATATTAAAAACCCTCACATTTCCATCAGGTCTTAAACCTAAAGTTTACCACTTTTGAAATCTTCTTGGTATATAAATCTACAAAAACACTGTATACCTGAATATATCCATGTGTGAATTCATCCTTTATATATCCACAGGAAAATATGTTTTCAGAATTGTTCTTGAAGGGAAGGGTACTCTGACAGTATATCATACTTTTTGATTTTAGTTCACCTTGAAGATTTTTCCTTAGCAATGAATATGGATATACCTCAATCTTTTCAAATGGGTGCAAATTCTGTTGTATGAATGGAAAATTATTTAATCAGCCTCTTCATTGATAAACATTTTTTTTGCAGGTATAAATAATGTGACTCCAAATACACAAGTTTCTATCTTTAGCAAGTATATATATATATATATATATATATATATATATATATATATATATATATATATAGAATAAATTCACCAAAGTTGAATTGCTGAGTCAAAAAGCAGGTACATTTTAAATTCTGGTGATTTTGCCAAATTATACTATAAAAGATTGTAGCTAGCTTGGAGTCCCTCCAGTGGTATCCAGAAGTGACTCATTTTCCACTCTTACCAAAAGTAGCTTTTAGTTTCTGGTCTTACATAACAGCAAACTTAGAGGTTTGGGCAAGTATTACCTGACTTGTGAAATTTTGCAAGGTAAATTAATAGAAAAGAAAGCAACATTGTTTCCTCCACATGTCCATGGATGAAGTTGTGGGGTTTAGTGGATTTCGAAACAGAATTAAAGAGTTTATCTCCATTGTCATTGAAAGCCAGTAAATGCATGCAAACCCCAGTTAGCCTCTCTTGATGTATGGCAGTTTGTCTTCTTGGCAGCATAAAGATGTCAATGTTTCTTTAGTCTCAGGTGAAACTTTTCTTGATATCTGCTATGATTTTTGTTAGTCAATTCATGTTTACTTACTATAAGATTGGCAAAAAGGTAATGGCAAAAACTGCAACTACTTTTGTGCAAACCTAATACTTTTCTTAATCTTTTTCTGTAAAGGAAAAAATGGGTTACCAAAGGTAGTAATGTTTGATATATTTCCTAGTCTTTTCCTGATAAAATATTTAGCAAAATAAGAATGACTATTCCAGTGGCCATGAAATAAAAAAGGAGCTTTATAAAAATTTATATTGCTCTTTAGTTTCATTAATTTTATTATTTTAAACTAAGCATAAAAGCTTTCCCTTGAAATTGAGTGGTCTTTGAACTGGCCCTTTAACCCCACTTCTCTTCGTTAGGGAATCTGGTTCTGGATGGTTGTATAGTCACGATGTGATTTTTTTCATCCCAGGAAGATTTTGTTTTAATTCTTATTATTTTTGTTTTTATTTTATTATTGGGAAAACAGTATCAATTACCACTGTGACTTTTTCTTTCTCAAAGATTTTTGCTAAATTCAGGGAACTAATAGAATATACAGTGATTTCTTCTTAAGCCAAAATGTGTTTCAGGATCACTTTTATCTCAAAATGTGGTGATATTAAAAGTTTCATTTTGGATTTTCTCTTTACTTAGGGAGGACTGCTTTCATGAAAGCATTTGCATTTCAATCACTTGGAGGGTTGGCTATGAGAACAATCTTTTGCTCCTAGTTAATTTTGGTGGGTTCTTTCATTAGCTGTTATCTAGACAGCATTTCTACTTGATCAGCTTCTATCTCTTCTCTTATCTGGTCTTTCATTAGGCCTGGATGACCTGAATTGGCTCTGTTCTCTGTCTTTTATTTCACTCTGGCTCCCATGACTCCCTCTGTCAGTTTATGTTGGCAGTGGGCATTCATTCTGTTCTTGGTGGAGTTCCCCAAGTTCCCCTTGTGGTATGGTGCTCATATCTTCTGATGACAGTGTTGAAATCTCCTTCTTTATCTATTCAGCTACCCCTTCAGCCAACCTTCACTTTAGTCCAACACACATTTTACTTTTTATTTAATGACGTGTGAGTAATTTTATGGTGGGAACTTCTTTTGTATTTTTCGTTTTTCCTTCTGAAAGTCAGTTCTAGTGTTGAAATAAATAAAATTACAAAGATACAACTAGTTAAATCTTTGTATTTTCTGACACCTTTTGCATGCATCAGATTTTGTGATAGATCTAGTCTTCGATAAAATAAACTGAAGCTAAAAAATACTGTGTCCTCTCCTCTAAATAATAGTTCCTCTAAATATCAGATATTTGTTTTTAAACAGTTATTTTACTTCTGCACTGGAATCTTTTTATAAAAACTCATGTATCCATCGATCTGTCTACCATCAAAATTCAACATAAGACGACTCTTGCTTTAACCTCATTCCAAACAATTTAGTGAAACTCCAAAAAAATTTTTTATATCAGTCTCCTCTATAAAGTGACTTAGTTTTGCTAGAATTTGAGTACCAATCATTATCACTTAGCAGATAACTGACTTTGTGTAAACCACTTAACATTGAGTTCTCAATTTTATTATCCCAAAAATGGGCTTTTGAAAGCCATGAATTAAATAACTTATAGGAAAGTGCTTTTAAAAATAGACATGCTGTATAAGTGTTATATATTACTATTATTTTGGGGCAGAAAATAGAACTTAAAATTTTATGTCCTTAAGTATCTTCTAAAAACGACTGGCAAGCTTGCAATTGGAAAAGCATTTACCTGTGTAAATTCTTCAGTTCTTTCAAGCCCTTCTATGACTCTCCACTTTATTCAGAGACCAATGATAAGCTGCTGAGAGATTTTAAACCAGAGAGTGACATAAGTACACCTAAGCTTTTGAAACGTCACTCAGGCTGTAGTGTGAAAATGGAATCAGAGCTGATAAGAGTTGTGACAGACAGAGTGAGGAGATCATATAGGAGGCTGTTAGAGTGATCACACAAGGGGATAATGACATTTTGAATTTAGAAGGAAAGAGCAGCAAAGATTGACTAAGTGTCAGCTTTGCAAAATTTTGAGGAGGAATCACCTAGAAGAGGAAGGAGAGTTAAATTGGTTTTTACTTGATCAGCTAACAGGAATTTTGTGACTTTATCCCGTGACAGAAAACACTGGAGGGTTATAGTTAGCAGGATTTTGCTGCTTTTCACTAGGATGGAAAACACAGAAGGGTTTTAGCTGGCAGAATTTTGCTGCTTTTCATGGAGATAGGAAACACAGAGGAGGAAAACATTTGTGGCAGTAATTATTGATTCATTTTTGTACAAGTGGTGGTTGAGACACTTAAGCAGATAAGTGTCCTTGCAACTGTATATACATTTCTGAAACTCAGGAGTACATTAAACTAGTAATAGTAATTAAGGCATGGGAATAAATGATGTTATTAGGGAGAGAGTTGTAGACTAAAAACAGAGGTTATAAGCATATCAACTTTTAAGCAACAAACAGAAGAGGTCCATTCTCTGCCCATCCCATCTGATAAAAAGCAACGAAGACTGTAAATTGTGGCTTGTAAAGTGTCTATATCAAGGGAAGACAGAGTTTCACGTAAGAGAGAGTGATCAACAGTGTAACCTGATGCAGAGGCATCGAATAAGATAAGAATTGCATAGTGTCTGTTAGATTCACAAGAATGGGTGTCACTGGTCACAGCAGTTAGAACTAGGTGAACGGATGGTAGAAACTGGACATCAGTGGAGAAGTAAATGGGACGAGAGGAGTAGGAGACAAAAAGAATGGACAACGTTTTCAAAGACTGGCTGTTACGTAGTATGCTCTTATTTTTTAAATGAAAGTAAATGAGAAGGGCGGTTGTGGAGGGAGATACAAGATCCTTTTATTTTTACATAGTAGAACTCTGAGCATGTTTCAATTTTCTTTGGGTGAAGGATAGAGAAAACAAAGCTACAGGGAAGGAAGCAAAGGGATAAATAGTGAGAGAGGCTCCTTAGGAGGCAGGTGTGGGTGGGTCTAGAGCACTGCGAGAAGCATTAGATTTGGGAAGTTGATTCCTCTTCTCTCTGATGGAAAGAAAGGAAAAAGAATAGGTGAAGTTGCAAAGAACTGAAGGTTTCCCTCTGCAGCTTATAGTTTTCTCTGGATAGGTGGAGGGAATACTGTTTGCTGAACAATGAGTTGGTGAGTTGGTGGAGTCTGAAAATAATGGAGAGATTTCAAGTACATATTTTGCAGAGTTAATGAGAAAGCTAAGGAAGGAAACATCAAAAAGGTTGTCTAATTTGCATTCCCACCAACAGTGCATAAGGGTTCCCCCTCCCACACTCTGATCAACCCTTGCTATTTCTTGTCTTTTTGGTAATAGCCACAGAAGGGAGGTGAAATCTCGTTATGGTTTTGATTTGCGTTTCCCTGGTGATTGGTGATTTTGAACACCTTTTCATATATCTGTTGGCCGTTTGTATGCTTCCTTTGAAGGAATGTCCATTCAGGTCCTTTGCCTATTTTAAGATTAACTTATTAGTATTTTGTTGCTATTGAGTTGCATGAGTTCTTCAAATATTTTGGATATTAATATCTTATTAGATATATGGTTTGCAAGTATCTTCTGTTCCTCAGGTTGTCTCTTTACTCTGTTGTTTTTTGTGCAGAAGATTTTTGGTTCAGTGCCATTCTATTTGTCAATTTTTGCTTTTGTTGCCTGTGCTTTTGGTGTCATAATGAAACAGTCACTGCCCAGACCAATATCAAGAAGTACTTCCTTTGATTTCTTCTTGTAGTTTTATGGTTTCAGATATTACATTTAAGTTTTTAACTCATTTTAAGTTGATTTTTGTATACAGTACGAGATAAGGGTTCAATTTTATTCCTTGGTAGGTAAATACCCAGTTTTCCCAATACCATTGTTGAAGAGACTCTCTTTTCTCTATTATATCTTCTTAGAAAACAGTATGAAGTTTCCCCAAATAATTAGAAATAGAAATACTTTATGATCCAGCAATCTCACCTCTGGATATATATTTTAAAAAGGAGAAAGAAATCAGTATCTCAAACATATCTGTACTCTTATGCTCATTTCTGCATTATTCATAAGAGTCGAGATATGGAAACAACCTAATGTCTACTGATGGATGAATGGATAAAGAAATGTGATGCACATGCACAAACACAAACACAAACACACACACACACACACCCCTATGGAATATTATTCAGCCTTAAAAAAGAAGGAAATCTTGTCATTTTCAACAACATAGATGAACCTTGAGGACATTATGCTAAATAAAGTAAGCCACACACAGAAAGATAAATATTGTATGATCTCATTTGTATGTAGACTCTAAAAATGTCACACTGATAGAAACAGAGAGTAGAATGATGGTGCTAGAGGAAGAGAGAGGAGGATATGGGGAGATGTTGGTCAGGGGGTACAAAGTTTCATTTATGTAAGTTAAATAAGCTCTGGATATCTAATTATAACAATGTGAGTATAGTTAACACTGTTGTATACTTAAAATTTGCTAAGTGGGTAGATGTTAAGTTTTCTCAACACATAATATTGTAACTATGTGAGGTGATACGTTAATTTGCTTGATTGTGGCAAATATTTCATAATACATGTGTATTAAAAATTATGAAGTTGTATGCCTTAAATAGATACATTTTAAATTGCCAACTATAGCTCAGTAAAGCTGAGGAAAAAAAGATCAGGCAGCAAGTAGTACCTTGCCAACAATGGAGACCTAAAGTGTGTTGTGATATCAGTGTGCCAGTTTGTATAATTTTTGCTTAAAGTGTCTCTTAGTCTGGGTGCAGGCATAAAGATAATAAGAGATTATTAATTGATCCTGTACTGGCATTTAGTTAAGAGAAACTTTCGGAAGAAAAACAAAAGGTGTTTTACAGACACTGGCAAAAGAGTGATTTCTGTGGTGGACCATAACCATGGAGTCTAGGGAAAACATAGAAGGAAGTGAAGGCTGAAGATTAGAGGCCCCTTTGAAAGAATTAAGGACTAGTGGTCCTTTTATAATGCTTTTGGTAAGTCAAGTCTTTTTCTTAAATACCTCTGCAGATTTCAAGTTGCATGGATTCTTTCAGGCCTATGTAATTTATCTGTACATTGACTAGTATGTTAACTAATGACATCTCAAACACAAATTTAAAGGGGAGTATGGTGCTTTTTAGAACTCTGTGTTTTGCTTTTCTTTTTGATTTTGGTCCTGCAAGAAGACACGTCCATTTGTTAGTTGGTAGAAAAAAATGGTGCAAGGGTATAGAAAATATGTTTCCAGAATTTTAAACAACTTACTAGATGAAGATTTCTCTTCAGTTCTGCTTTTTTTTCCCCCTGTAACTTAAAATAGTTACCTCCAATCATATACTTTGAGAGGTACATTTGACCCTAAAGTTTTACTTTAGCTCATGCTTGTGTTTGAGTGTTTGCTCACCCTTTGTGCTGATAGTTGGTGAATCGCTGGTAGAGACATCTTAAGCTTTGAGAATTATTATGTCTTGTTAGTCACATGCACTTTTAACTTGAAAAAGTGGTTTGAGACTTCCACCAAGATGGCTGAATAGGAACAGCTCCAGAGTGCAGTTCCCAGAGAGCAATGCAGAAGGTGAGTGATCTTCACATTTCCAACCGAGGTACCAGGTTCATTTCAATGGCACTGGTTGGACAGTGGGTATAGCCCAAGGAGGGCAAACTGAGGCATGGTGGGGTGCTGCCTCATCTGGGAAGTGCAGTGGGCAGGAGGCCTAGTCAATGAAGGCCATCAGGGACATCTGGCCACTCTGGAGCTCTGGTTCTGATGCTCTGCTTCTCCTGCAGTCTTTGCAGCCCATAGACTAGGAGATCTCCACATGCCAACAGACACTGTGGGTTTCCAGGGCAAATCTGGGTGGCTAATTTATCCAGTGCTGGGAGTTCCCAGCACAAAGTTGAGCAGCTGTTTTCACTGGTGCCTGGAGCACCTGCAAGACAGAATCACCCATACACCTGAGAGAAAGGGGGCTGAAGGCAGGGAGCCACATGGATCTCACCCCCATGGAGATCAGCAAACTGAATCCCGCAGGCTTGGGATTTTCACAGCCTGGATGGTTGAGCTCTGTGTGGGGAGGGGCTTCTGCCATTACTGAGGCAGCTCTAACCTTACCTGTGTAAACAAAAGCATGAAGGAATTTACACAGCAGCTAGGGGGAGCCCACAGCGGCTTAACAACACCTCTGCAGACAGACTTTGACTAGAATCCCTCCTTGCTGGGCAGAGCATCTCTGAAAAAAGGCAGCAGCCTGTCAGGGACTTAGAATAAAGCCACACCTTCCCAAGACAGAGCATCTGGGAAAAGGAGTGGTTGTGAGTTCCCCTGCAGCAGACTTAAATGTCCCTGCCCAGCAGCTCTGAAAGGAGCAGAGGAGCTCACAGCACAGCATTTGAGCTCTGACAAGGGACAGACTGCCTCTTCAAGCAGCTCCCTGACCTCCCCGTATATCCAAAGAGTCACCTCATACAGGAGAGCTCTGGCTGACATCTGATGGGTACCCTTCTGGGATGAAGCTATCAGAGGAAGGAACAGGCAGCAATCCTTGCTGTTCTGTACCTCCTACCCCTGGGTGATTCCCAGGCAAGCAGGGTCTGGAGTGGACCTCCATCAGTCCTGCAGCAGAGGGGCTTGTTAGAAGAAAAACTAAAAAACAGAAAGAAATAGCCTTAACATCAACAAAAAGGATGCCCACTCAGAGACCCCATCTGAAAGTCACCAGCTTCAAAGACCAAAGGTAGATAAATCCACAAAGATGGTAAGAAACCAGTGCAAAAAGGATGAAAACACCAAAAACCAAAATGACTCTCCTCCTCTGAGGAATCACAACTCCTCGCCAACAAGGCAACAAAACTGGTTGGAAAATGAATTTGATGAATTGACAGGAGGAGGATATGGAAGGCAGGTAATCACAAACTTCTTTGAGCTAAAGAAACATGTTCTAACCCAATGCAAAGTTAAGAACCTTGAAAAAAGGTTAGATGAGTTGCTAACTAGAATAACCAGCTTGAAGAAGGACGTAAATGACTCGATGGAACTGAAAAACACAGCACGAGAACTTCGCAAAGCATACACAAGTTTCAATAGTGGAATCAATCAAGCAGAAGAAGGGATATCAGAGATTGAAGACGAACTCAATGAAATAAAACGGAAAGGCAAGATGAGAGAAAAAAGAGTGAAAAGAAAGAAATAAAGCCTCCAAGAACTATGTGATTATGAGAAGAGCCTAATCTACGTTTGATCAGTGTACCTAAATGTGTTGGGAAGAATGAATCCAAGCTGAAAAACCATCTTCAGGATATTATTAAGGAGAACTTCCCAAACCTAGCAAGGCAGGCCAATATTCAAACCAGGAAATTACAGAGAACATCCCAAAGATACTCCTCGAGTGAGCAACCACAAGACACATAATCATCAGATTCACGAGGGTTGAAATGAAGGAAAAAATTCTAAGGGCAGCCCAAGAGAAAAGTTGGGTTACCCACAAAGGGAAGCCCATCAGACTCACAATGGATCTCTCAGCAGAAGCCCTATAAGCCAGAAGAGAGTGAGGGCCAATATTCAACATCCTTAAAGAAAAGGACTTTCAACCAAGAATTTCATATCCAGCCAAACTAAGTTCATAAGTGAAGAAGAAATAAAACCCTTTACAGACAAGCAATTGCTGAGAAATTTCATCACCACTAGGCCTGTCTTACAAGAGCTCCTGAAGAAAGCACTAAACATAGAAAGAAACAATGAGGTACCAGCCACTGCAAAAATGTACCAAATGGTAAAGAGCATTGACACAATGAAGAAACTGCAACTAATGGGCAAAACAACTAGCTACTATCAAAATGGGAGGATCAAACTCACACATAACAATATTAACCATATATGTAAATGGACTGAATGCCCCAATCAAAAGACAGACTGTCAAATTGGATAAAAAGTCAAGACCCACTGGTATGCTATATTCAGGAGACCCATCTCATTTGCAAAGACACACATAGACTCAAAGGGATGGAGGAAGATTTACCAAGCAAATGGAGAGCAGAAAAAAATAGGAGTTGCAATTCTACTCTCTGATAAAATGGACTTTAAACCAACAAAGATTAAAAAAAAAAAAAAAAGACTGGACCCCTTCCTTACACCTTATACAACAAAAGCCAAAATAGACAAATGGGATCTAAGTAAACTCCAGAGCTTCTGCACAGCAAAAGAAACAGGTCTTTTGCAGGGACAGGGATGAATCTGGAAACGATCATTCTCAGCAAACTGACACAAGAATGCTGGGAATACTCTGAACCCCTCTGTGGTGACTGAGCAACCCCAAGCTTCTAAAATAATTAGCAAAACCTAAGCTATCTGAAATAACAAGAAGAAATTGTTGTTGATTTTTAACCTGTAAATTCTCTTATAATTTGGTTTCCCTGAAATGAGTTATTTGCTTTGTGATGCTTGTTACTTACTGTATTGATTATATTTGAGAAAACGAAGGATAATGTCAAATGCTGAGATGTGACTTATAACTTTGGCTCTGCTGAGCTGCAGCTTGTAACTTTGGCTCTGCTGAACTGTTCTGGTAGAAACAGGAACTCTGTGAAAGGAACTAACCACATAGCTTGACTGCTTGAGAGAAATGACAGTGTGTGATAGGCTTCTCATTGCAGAGAGCCTATAAAGGGATGTGTAATGGAGAGGCTTATTACCCATATTCCTTTCCCAGGAAAGGTATATTGATTAGGGCCCTGGAAAGGGAATACGACCCTTATGGAGAGCCTATAAATGGATGCATGAGGGGCGTCTGTCTCTGTGGTTGAGATAAGGATGTAAAAGTCTTTCTTCTCCCATTGCTCCTCCAGGCCTGTGTGGAGGCCCCCTCCTCTTGCAGTTTTGTGGTCAGGCTGGTTGTCCTGTGTCAGTTCCTGTTCCCCCTGCAGCTGTGAGCCCAATGTGTTCTTGCTGATAATCATAAATTTATGTTTAACCTATATTCTTGCTAAAGTATGCGATTTCTATGCTGATGCACAGAAAGTTATGTTTACATTGTTCAGCTTTTATAATACCATGTGGTGATTTTTGTGCACCAGTTTTTGCAAATGTATTCTTTTTGTATAATTATCACTGAAACTTTGTGTAACCTCACTCCCCCTCCCCTACTGAAAGAGCACAGTAAAAAACTGAGGTTTTCAGGGGAATGTCAGATATCCACAGAGCAGCATTATGTGGTGTCTCCCCTTGGCCCAGCTTTAAGGAAAAATTTTCCTTGTCTTTCTTTCTTTTCACCAACCATTTGATCACTTTGAGGGATCTGAAACCCAAGTTGATGTATTAAGAGCTGGTCTTGCCAATACAAGAACAGAAAACCAAACACCACATGCTCTCACTCATAAGTGGGTGTTGAACAGTGAGAACACATGGACACAGTGTGGGGAACATCACATACTGGGGTCTGTTAGGGGTTGGTGGCTAGGGGAGTGATAGCAGGGGTTGGGGAGTTTGGGGAGGTATAACAATAGGAGAAATACTTAATGTAGATGAAGGAGGGATGAAGGCAGCAAACCACCATAGCATGTGTATGCGTATGTAACAAAAGATCTGCACATGTACCTCAGAACTTAAAGTATATATATAAAAAAGAAAAGCATTTTAAAAAAATTCCTCAGACACACCCTAAAATAATCCATGGCTGCCAAATTATAAGTAGTAGGTAGCAGTGAGGTCTTTTGAGGTGTTATGAAAGGAGCATTTCTAACAGAGCCATTCCTAGGGCTTTTAGGGCTTTAGAAGTCATGGACTGAATTGTGTTCCCCAAAATTTGTGTTGAATTCTTAACCTCCAGTGTGGCTGCATTTGGAGATAGGACCTTTAAAGAGGTGATTAAGGTTAAATGAGTCAGAAGGATGAGACCCTAATCCAAAAGATTGATGCCTTTATAAGAAGAGATGGACACCGTTGGCGTATACACCCAGAGAAAGGCCAGGTGAAGACACAGCCACAAGACTATCTGCAAGCTGAGGAGAGAGGCCTTAGGAGAAACCAATGCTGCCAACACCTTGGTCTTGGACATCCAGCTTCCGGACCCATGAGAAAATAAATTTCGGTTGTTTAAGATACCCAGTATGTTGTATTTTGTTAGGGCAACCTGTGCAAACTGTGACTGTAGGCAAATATTTGTTATGAACCATCTCTTCAGATGAAATGTAGTGCTCCTGGTTACTTTCATTTCTTATCAGGAGAAGGGTAGCAAAGCTGTTGTTACTCACAGTATCATGGGTCTGTTTACTTTGAAACAGTGTAGATCTTTTTGTCTCTGCAGTTTCCTGATGCCATCTATTTAATGCTGGTTACATCATCACTCATGATGCTGCACCATTCATCATTCTACCTATAAATAATACTGACTTCCTGCAGTTCTCTAAAGGTTGTCACTGTGCTTCCTTGATGATAACCATAAACGCAAGGCTCACTCACATTGTGCAGGAAAATGTAAACTTTACATAATTCATTTTCTGGACATGCAAAATTTATCTTTCAAGAGCTTGTAAACATAGAACAACACATTCTCCAACCATATCTTCTCTCCAGCTCTTTAGGTGGCAATCACAACTTTCCTAGAATGTGATACTCTTCAATGATGACCTCACTCCTGTCTCTATGCACTCCTGTCTTCCCTATATTGCCACCAGTGAAAGAATAGCTGAGGTGCTATAAAGATCAGTCCCAGATGTAAGAAGTGTTTGTCCTTCATCTGGCGTAACTTAAGACCTGCAGAAGAAAGCATAATATCCTCATGACTGATAGTAAGAGAGGACATTAATAAGGGTCTGTTAGGGCTGGGGAGCAAGAGTCTCAAAAGCCTTCAGTGGAGATAAGCACGACATTTGTGCTGCAGGCTAAGGAGAGGGTGAGGTGTCCACCCTTGATGCCATGTGGGTGTTTGGGGCATAGAGTAAGTAATGCCTGCTACTACCTCCATCACCCCTGGATTCTATAGTGGCAACATCATTGGAACACACTGGTAAGGAAGGATGTACAGAAGGCAGGTATTACTTAAATCTAAAGCTTGGTGTAAAGGGTAGGTATTCTGTATTCTTGAACTTGTCTATTTTAAGACTTAAGCAAGACACCCCAAATCATGTACCATGGCAGTCAGTGGGAACAATTCTGGAACAGAGGCCATCCATTGAGATGTGAGGTGACACTGAATGTATGAGTCCCAGAGTTCCTCTTCCTCTGTGCGTTTGGTCAACTCCAGGCTGTAGAGGAGACAAGAGTCCCAAAGAAGAGAAAGAAGGACTACGGTCCCCATAGCTCCTTGTCCCATCTGGGTGGCCTCCTGCTTTGATGTTCTTGCTAGCCTCCACCAGTCCCTGAAAACCAAAGAGAGCTTTGAAAACTTCAAGGCATGGCTGGGCATGGTAGCTCACACCTGTAATTCCAGCACTTTGGTAAATTACTCAGGTTTTGAACTTGAATTTACATATAAAACTTCTCTCCAATAGCTACAAATCCAGCAAATTGAGGTTTGGCTTGATAATAGCATTTTATTCTCTTACAAATATGTCATCTTTTGCATTTTCCCCTTTATGCTATGAACTAGAAAATGCCAGTATTTTTACCGATGGAAGCGATCTGAGTTACCCTGAGTTACTCGTGGCGAATTCATATGTGTTTATGGCAGATTCAGTTTTTTCCTCCTCAGAAGAAAGAATTCGATTCAGGGGCTTGAAGTAGAAAAAGAGACTGAGGCAAGTTTCAGAGCAGGAGTGGAAGTTTATTTAAAAGGCCTTAGAACAGGAAGGAAAGGGAAGTCCAGTTGATAGAGACCCAAGATGACATGTGAAGGTTAAAAAGAGAGAAGGCCAAGTGTGACATTTAACCTTGATTCTGGGACTTCGTAGGTTGGCCTCTTTCCCCTGATTCTTCCCTTCAGGTGGGCTGCCTGCATGCACAGTGCCCTCCTTACCCTTGGAAAGTGAGCATGTGCAGTGTATTTAGGAAGTTGTCCACATGCCCATCTGAGGCTTCCTTCCTTTCTCCAGTGAAATGACCCTGGAATGTCATACTCTGCCATTTTGTCTCTTATTGTGCATGCTCAGGAAGTTGCTTCTCCCTGGCATCTGCTTTCAGTTAATACTTTAGTGCAGTAGTCATGGACCATCAGGAAATGGCCACTCTGTGGCACTGGCTCCCAATTTACCACTTCACAGAGGCAATGTGATAACTGCGAAACCATCACCCAACGTATCTGGACATGCAAAATTTATCCAAAGTATGGATACTGACTTACAACTGTTCACGCTTCTGGAGCAACTTGCCCAGATCCTGCAGGTATTGCCACCTAGATGGCAATGTAACTGAGTCTTCAAAAAGTCATTCCCCAGTTCTATCAAACCAGCTGCTTCAGGATGCTAGGGAATATAGTAAAACTGTTGAATTCCATGATGATGGATCAATTGCCACACTTCTTTTC
>PVKV010031595.1:0-20822 GCA_004027835.1 Alouatta palliata | reverse complement strand
TCTCCTGCCTCAGCCTCCCGAGTAGCTGGGACTACAGGCACGTGCCACCATGCCCAGCTAATTTTTGTATTTTTAGTAGAGACGGGGTTTCACCATGTTGACCAGGATGGTCTCGATCTCTTGACCTCGTGATCCACCCGCCTCGGCCTCCCAAAGTGCTGGGATTACAGGCGTGAGCCACCGCGCCCGGCAATTTTTTGTATTTTTAGTAAAGATGGGATTTTACCATGCTGGCCAGCCTGGTCTTGAACTCCTGACCTCATGATCTGCCCACTTTGGCCTCCCAAAGTGCTGGGATTACAGGTATGAGCCACCGCGCCTGGCCAGGAGACACTATCTCTCTTCCAAGACCGTTCACTAAACAAAATCCTTCAAAAGACAAGTCTGGACAAAGGCAGTCAGTGCTCTGCAGTCACGCGAGAGACCCATGAAAAACTGTCTCCCAAGATCAGGTTGTTTATATCATTGTTATTTATTTATAGAAGCTCTTTGCATATTAGCAATATTAACTCTTGATATACAACTTATAATGATTTCCCCCAGAGTTTTCGTCCTTGCCTTTATTTACAGTTTTGTGTGTGTATGTAGATGGGAAGTACAAAGCTTTCAAATTAATTTAATTAATTAATTATTTTTTAGATACAGGGTCTTGCTTTGTTGCTTAGGCTGGAGTGCAGTGGCAAAATCACAGCTCACTGTAGCCTTGGACTCCTGGGCTCAACCAATCCTCCCACTTCAGCCTCTCAAGAAGCTGGGACTACAGGTGTGCACCACCATGCGTAGCTAATTGTTAAAACTTTTTTTTCCCTTTCTTTTTTTTTTTCCTTTTGTAACAGAGTTTCACTCTTGTTACCCAGGCTGGAGGGCAGTGGTGTGACCTTGGCTCACTGCAACCTCCACCCCCGGGGTTCAAGCAATTCTCCTGTCTCAGCCTCCTGAGTAGCTGGGATTACAGGCATTTACCACCACACCGACTAACTTTTGTATTTTTAGTAGAGACGGGGTTTCACCATGTTGGCCAGGCTGGTCTCAAACTCCTGACCTCAAGTGATCCGCCTGGCTCGGGCTCCCAAAGTGCTGAGATTACAGGTGTGAGCCATCATGCCCAGCCTAATTTTTAAAACTTTTAATAGAGATGAGAGTCTTGATATGTGGGGTGCTGGGACTACAGGTGTTATTTATTTATTTATTTAGATACAGGTCCCACTCTGGAGTGCAGTGGCACGATCTCGGCTCACTCCAACCTCTGCTTCCCAGGCTCAAGACGTTCTCGAATCTCATCCTCGTGAGTAGCTGGGATTAGCATGGTGGCACACGCCTGGCTAATTCTTATATTTTTAGTAGAGACAGGTTTTCACCATGTTGCCCAGGCTGGTCTTGAACTCCTGAGCTCAAGTGATCCGCCTGCTTTGGCCTCCCACAGTGCTGGGATTATAGGCATGAGCCGTGGCACCCAGCCAACCGGTGTCATTTTTGAGTCACATTTATTAATATTTTCCCCCATGATTTGTGATCCTGCCTTCATATTTAGAAAAGCTGTCCCCTTTCCAGAATTAAAACATTTTACTTGCTTCTATGCTTTTTTTTTTTTTTTTTTTTTTTTTGAGACAGGGTTTTGCTCAGGCAGGACTGCAGTGCATGATCTCAGCTCACTGCAACCTCTACCTTCCAGGCTCAAATGATCCTCCCACCTCAGCCTCCCAAGTAGCTGTGACTAAAGGCTCGTGCCACTACACCCCGCTAATTTTTGTATTTTTTGTAGAGATAGGGTTTTGCCATGTTGTCCAGGCTGTTCTCGAACTCTCGGCTCAAGCAATCTGTTGCCTCGGTCTCCCAAAGTGCTCTTATAATTTTACTTTTCCCATTAAATGTTTGATATCTCAGATGTAATTTAGTGTAAAGAGTGAAATTAAGATTTGACGCTTACATTTTTCCCCCAAGGGTGGGGAAAGTAGTCTCCAACCTCATGAACTGAAGCATGCAGGGGCCACCATTGTGGGGTTTTGCAGAGGTTAGGTTTTATGTTAGGGTCTTAGGAAAGCTTTGAGAATGTCAATTCCAGGTGAGGTGGCTGACACCTGTAATCCCAGCACTTTAGGAGGCCGAAGCGGGCGGATCATCTGAGGTCAGGAGTTCAAGACCGGCCTGACCAACACGGAGAAACCCCGCCTCTGATAAAAATACAAAATTAGCCAGGCATGGTAGTGTATGTATGTAATCACAGCTACTTGGGAGGCTGAGTCAGGAGAATTGCTTGAACTCAGGATAACAAGAGCGAAACTCCATTTCAAAAAAAAAGAGAGAATGTCAATTCCCTGGGAATGGCTTATTTTAAGGACTTGGATACTGTTGAGAAGTTCTGTTTGGGACGGTTTGCTCCTTAAAGTCTTTGGGGATCTTTGGTAGGTAGGAAAGGTTTCATGGCATCTTTCTAGGGTTTCCTGGAGGTGGTTATTGCAGGGTTTCTGGTACTGACTCCTATTGTGGCGTCTCGGAGATGTTGAACCTGTCATCATGTCCTGTTTGGGTAAGTCTATTATAGAGGGTCTCCAGGAAGGGCAGCCTCCTAACTCTCAGCATCTTCTTACCCCACAGTATCCCTCTTCGTCGAGTCCACCCCGGACGCAGGACCCTGAACCTACTGAGGGGATGGGGAAAACCAGCAGAACTCCCTAGGTTGGGGGCCCCATCCCCTGGGGACAAGCCAGGCTTCGTGCCTCTCTCCAAATTCCTAAATGTGAGTCACAGCCCCGCACAGCCCCCATCCCCATGCCCTCCAGTCAAACTCTTCATTGACTCTATCTCCTCTTTTTTTCATCAGGCCCAGTATTTTGGGGAAATTGGGCTTGGAACGCCTCCACAAAACTTCACTGTCACCTTTGACACTGGCTCCTCCAACCTCTGGGTCCCATCCAAGAGATGCCACTTATCCAGTGTGCCCTGCTGTGAGCTTCTGTTCGAGAGAATAAGGCTGAATGGGGGTGAAGGGAGGAGGCAGGGCTGGACCTCAGCTTTCCACAGGTTTTTGAGAAACTGTTCTTTTCCGACACGCTCAAAGGTCAGGTCAAAGGGGAAGAAGGCATTGGGAAGGCTCCCCTCCCCCAGTGACACCTCTCTGACTTCTGCCTAGGGTTCCACCACCGCTTCAATCCCAAAGCCTCCAGCTCCTTCCAGCCCAATGGGACCAAGTTTGCCATTCAATATGGAACTGGGCGGGTAGATGGAATCCTGAGTGAGGACAAGCTGACTGTGAGTGATCTTTGACTCCAGGAAGCCTTGAGCCTGGGAGATCATCTGGCTTAGAGAGGGACTTGAGGTTGAGGGGCTTCCAGAGCAGATGGATGGGGCTTCTCAAGGAGGGGGAGGAGTTCCTGGGTGAAGGGGTAGGAATTCTCTCAAGTCCAGAGGCAAAGCTTGTCAAGCAGGAGGGTTTGGGTCCAGATGTCCCCAGACCTGGAATTCATGTGTTGGTTTGAAAGACCTCAGGACCTGCGGGTTATTGTCCTCCCAAAAGTAACTGACCCTAAATTCAACCTACCCCTAGATTGGTGGAATCAAGGGTGCATCAGTGACTTTTGGGGAAGCTCTGTGGGAATCCAGCCTGGTCTTCACTGTGTCCCGCCCCGATGGGATATTGGGCCTTGGTTTTCCCATTCTGGCTGTGGAAGGAGTTCGGCCCCCGCTGGATGTACTGGTGGAGCAGGGGCTACTGGATAAGCCTGTCTTCTCCTTTTACCTCAACAGGTACTGGGGAGGGTGCACCTATCTATGAGTCCTATCCCCAAGAAGGAAGTGAGGCTTCCTTCAGGAAGTGTCTTACTCCATAGAGAAAGCCGCAGTTTGGGAGCGGTGGCTCATGCCTGTAATCCCAGCACTTTGGGAGGCCGAGGCAGATAGATCACCTGAGGTCAGGAGTTCTAGACCAGCCTGGCCAAGATGGTGAAACCCTGTCTCTACTAAAGATGCAAAAATTAGTCAGGTGTGGTGGCATGCACCTGTAATCCCAGCTACTCTGGAGGCTAAGGCAGGAGAATCGCTTGAATCTGGGAGGTGGAGGCTGCAGTGAGCCAAGATTGCACCACTGCTCTCCAGCCTGAGTGACAGAGAATCTGTCTCCAAAAAAAAAAAAAAAAAAAAATTACAATCTTCATTCAGGAAGTAGTCACCTAACGGAAGAAACACCTCAATCCTATTCATAAGTCCCAGAGCTTAAGTAACAATTTAAGACGTACTAAAGAAACTCACCATCGGTTGAATATACTGTTTCAAAATCAAACTAGAATTTTTTTTCTTTTTGAGAGGGTGTCTCACTCTGTCAACCAGGCTGGAGTGCAATGGTGTGGTCTCGGCTCACTGCAACCTCTGCCTCCAGGGTACAATTGATTCTCCCTCCTCAGCCTCTTGAGTAGCTGGGACTACAGGTGCTTGCCACCACGTCTGGCTAATTTTTGTGTTTTTAGTAGAAGTCAAGTTTCATTCTGTTGGCCAGGCTGGTCTTGAACTCCTGACCTCACGATCCACCTGTCTCAGCCTCTCAAAATGCTGAGATTACAGGTGTGAGCCACTGCGCCCGACCAAACTAGGAAATTCTATGTGCCACCAACCAAATACTCAGCAACCTTCTCTTTACTATAAATAGAGCTCATATCCCATTTGAGAACACTGACCAGAAGTCAGGAATTGCCTGATTTAATTCAGGAAGCCCCACCCACCTGGGAGGAAGTTCAATCTTATGCTCAGAAGTCCCACCCACCATCCAAGAAGTCTTCACTTTCCTTCCCAGAGAGCTATCACATACAGTCCTATGCCCAATGGGTTACCCTGACATCCAGCCCACTCAAGAAGTCTCATCTACCTCTTGGTAGATCTCACAAACTTATATCTTCCAGGAAGGTCCCATCCCCATTCCCATCATTCTCAGCCAGCACAGGAAGTCTAACACATCTCTAGATACTGTTAAATGCACACTCTGAATGAAGAAACCACCTAAACAGGCTCTGTGTGAGCAACATGGCTGTTTACCCACCCGGGTGTAGGCAGGTTGAGTCTGAAAAGAGAGTCAGCAGAGGGCGGTGGGATAGGAGTTGGTTTTATAGGTTTGGGGCAGGCAGTGGAAAGTTACAGAAGTTACAGTTCAGGGCGGTTTTTGCAAGCTGGGAGGGGGGCGTAGGGTCTGGAGTCTTGAGATTGACCAAAGTTGGTTACAAAGTCCAGTTGCCTTATCAGTTGAGGTGGAAATAAGGAACAATAGAAGAATGTCTCAAAGTCGATTAGGCATCAGGGGTTACTCATTCTTTCCCTTTTTGTGGCTTTCCAGTTACTTCAGACTTTCTAGTTCCAGGAACTCATCTGGAGTGTATGTGCAGGTCACAGAGGTTACCATGCCGTCCATGGCACAGTCAGTTGGCCTAAAAGACCTTACAGATACCACAACAGGCAATTCAGAAAGTCTCTCCGCCTTCCCAGGAAGGCACCCCACTCCTGCACAAGTCACATCTTCAAGAGTCAGTTCTGAGACTTCTTCCCTGGTCTGCTTGGTTACTACGATATTCAGCTCGGGAAATTCCCCAAAAGCTCTATCTTCCACAGCCAAATGAAGTCTCTTCTCCACTTCAGGCAGTACCCATCATCCTAAAGTCCTAACTTCAATCAAGACAAGCACCATCTCCCTTCATTTCTTGTTTCCAGTCTCAACATCTAGGCCCTGATTGTATTCCCCTCCCCCACCTAGAACCCCTAAACTGACCCAATTGGCAGGAAGTCCCATCCCTGGCCATTGCTAGGGCTGGCAGGGGGAGGGCCAGTGACACTGACCTCTATGCTCTGCCCCTGCAGGGACCCTGAAGTGGCTGATGGAGGAGAGCTGGTCCTGGGGGGCTCCGACCCGGCACACTACATCCCACCCCTCATCTTTGTGCCAGTCACGGTCCCTGCCTACTGGCAGATCCACATGGAGCGGTGAGGGACTTAGTCTCCTGGGTCTGGAGCTGGAGGCTGGGGGCCTGGACTCCTAGAAGCCTGCCTCTAATGACTGCCTCCTCACCTCTCAGTGTGAAGGTGGGCTCAGGGCTGACTCTCTGTGCCCGGGGCTGTGCTGCCATCCTGGATACGGGCACACCTGTCATCATAGGACCCGCTGAGGAGATCCAGGCCCTGCATAAATCCATTGGGGGAATCCCCTTGCTGGCAGGGGAGGTGAGGTTACAGTCTCTGGTGCGTGTGTCCTGGGGAAGATGATGGCAATTTGATGATGAACACTGGGGCCTGAGGGTGGGAAGCAGGTAGCTAGGGCATACCCAGGACAGAGAGGACTGGGCTTCTTCTTCTTCTTCTTTTTTTTTTTTTGAGACAGAGTTTTGCTCTTGTTGCCCAGGCTGAAGTGCAATGGCATGATCTCGACTCACTGCAGCCTTTGCCTCCAGGGTTGAAGCGATTCTCCTGGCTCAGCCTCGCACGTAGCTGGGATTACAGGTGTCCACCACCATGTCCAGCTAATTATTTTTGTATTTTTAGTAGAGACAGATTTTCACCATGTCGGCCAGGCTGGCCTCAAACTCCTGACCTCAGGTGATCCACCCACCTTGGCCTCCCAAAGTGCTGGGATTACAATCATGAGCCACCGCGCCCAGCCAAGGGACTGGGCTTCTTAAGTGACATGCTGGAGAGTTGGGGGAAGAAGCAAAGATACTTCCCAAGTGTCTATGCTGAGTGGCTCAGTGGATGGTGAAGCAGAGGTGGGAGTAGTGGTGGGTGGAAGATCATAATGCAGTTTTGTTTCGGACTAGATGAGAGAAGCCTAGGCAACAGAGCTGTCCACACACGGTGCTGAATACCCAGGTGCTCCATATGTACATTACAGACAGGATTTGAGCAGAGCAGGAATCTCTCAACTTGTTCCTCTTCTTCCCCAGTACATCATCCGGTGCTCAGAAATCCCAAAGCTCCCCGCAGTCTCCCTCTTCCTTGAGGGGGTCTGGTTTAATCTCACGGCCCAGGATTACGTCATTCAGGTAAGTGTCCATCACCATGACGCCACAGTGATGTAATATGACTGGGGTTGAGAGGGTGGAGCTGGGAGTTAGTCATCACTAGGCCAGGAAGGGGCCACAGAATCATCTCTTGTCCGCGGGGTTGGGGGCGGAGGGAGCACAGACTCCCAGGGAAATGGTGGTCCCTGTGGCCGCGACACTCAGTTGCCGCCTTGCCGCCATGCAGTTTGTTCAGGGTGACTTCCGCTTCTGCTTGTCCGGCTTTCGGGGTTTGGACATCCCTTCGCCTCCAGGACCCATGTGGATCCTCGGCGACGTCTTCTTGGGGGCGTATGTGGCCGTCTTCGACCGCGGGGACATGAAGAGCGGCGCCCGAGTGGGCCTGGCGCGCGCGCGCACTCGCGGAGCTGACCTGCGAGGGGGCGAGACAGCTCAGACGCAGTTTCACGGGTAACGCCCAGGCGTTGCGCATGCGCAGCGGTTAGCAAGGCTAACGCTACTCAATAAAATCCAATATTTCCATTGAACAAACCTGCCTAGGTTATTTCTTTTCCGAGCGTACTTTTTGAAGAGAAAACTTTGTGCGTGGACCCGCGGAGTTCAGGAAGAGAGGGAGGCAAAGGGTATCACTCCTCTTCTCCAGGGCGCACCCTGGTGAGAGGTCTTGTACTACGAGTCCCATGAAGCCCCTCGCCTACGCTGCCTTTCGTCAAAGGCTCCCGGCGCCGCGGAGCATCACGGTCGTTGTAGTCCACGCCGTGGTCACGCCCTGACGGGGGCGGGCGCAGCCACAACATGCGTGGGAGGCGACAGGTCGCGACGGCAGCGACAGGCAGCAGTGAGGGGTGGCTGTAATCGGTACGGGTTTACCAGTTCCTGTTCTAAGGGGCGGGGATAGCATTCCCTCGGACCTCATCTCCTGTTTCTCCTCTCTTTTGGGATTTAAGGACCCCGGGGTCTGCCATACAGGCGGAGCTTGAAGCCCCTGGGCTGGGGAGCGGTGCTGCCCCTCCTCCGGCGGTGATGTCACTCCCCCCTCCGCAGCCTCTTGCTGCCCAGAGCTGCCGGGGCTGGGTCACCCCTCCCCCCATCTCGAGCCCCGGATTCCCCCATCCCCGCCTCGCCTCGACTTGGGGTGAGTACGGGGGAGGGGGCGAAGGCTCAGGGTCCGGGGGCGGTAAGACAGCCCGAATCCTAGTTTTGGAGGCGGGGGACTTCGGATCCAGGGACCCAAAGATTATAGCGGAGAGATTCCCCTCGACTCTGAGCTTTTGGGGGCCAAGGTACTTGCAGCGTCTTGGGGGAGGAAGGATCGTAGGCAGGGAGTCCTCACATTTTTAGCCTTGGTGTCCAGAGACCAAGGCTCCGAATGGAACCGGCGGAGGAATAAGGAAGGGGTCCTACAAGTCAGGGAGGGGAAGACTCTTCCCCACTTCCAGGGCCTGGGGAAGAGAGGGTTGTCAGGGGACGCCGAGGATGACGGGAGATAGGAGTTGGAGCTTTCAGGAGTTTTGTGCCTCGAGGGCCTGGGAACGGATGGACTGGCGAGGAGCAGGGGTGGGAAAAGGAACTGAAAACGCGGACAGACGTTGGCCTCTCCCCTCCTGGTGTCCCTAGTCAAGAGTCGAGGCTATTTCCCCCTGGTCTGTGAACATAGCTGAATGTCCAGTATTTGGAGCCCTCATGATGCTTCCAGAAGCCCCCTCCTCTCTAATGGGTGGGTGGAGACCCCAGGCTCACACATTCTCCCACAGACCCTGGTGGGGTCTATGGAGGGCCATGAGGGAATGCCAGCATCCAAGTTTCCCAGGGCCTGATGGAGTGTGGACCAGCCTGGTGTCTCGGCCCGCTGCCTCTTGCCCTCGCATGGCCTCTAATCCTGAGTCGCACCGCACATTCCTCCTTATTCCAGTCCCTTTCCTCCACAGCCCCTGCCTTCTCCCACACCTTCTGACCTCTGCAAAAAAACGCTGATTTGGTCACTTGATCCTGTGCCTGGCTTCTGTCTAAAGCAGAAGGGAAAAGCAGGGTTCAGGGGAGAACGTGGAGGAGGAAGCCTGACCGAGGTCCTTACCTAGCCTCTAGTACATACCCAGCCCCTGCTCTCGCCCCCACCACCCCACCTTCAATTGCCCAGGAGCCTCACCCAGCCCCAGTTCAGGCCATCACCTCAGGATTCGCTGCTTCTGCCTGGGGGTGCACCAGAATTCGGGGCAGGAAGGGGTGGGAAGTACCTATGTCTTTTCTCTGCCCTCTTGGGTTCCATCAGAAGCTGGAGGACATGGTGGATTGGTGCAGCGGAGAGCCCTGGGTCTGGGGAGTGAGGGCAACGACCTTCCTGGGCTGCAGGACAGGCCCCACTTCTGCAACTCTGTCTGCAGTGACGCAGTCCCAGCCAGGACAGGAGTTAGAGGGGGTGATGGGGGGAAGGCTGAGAGAAAGGGATGGAGACCCAGAGAGGGGGACAGGGTCCCCAAGAAGTAGAGACAGAAACCTAGAACAAGAGAGCAAGAGACCCAGAAGAAGGTGAAACATAGGAATAGAGACCCAGGGAGGGGACAGAGAGAACGTGAAGGGGCAGAGACTTGGAGGGAGAGAGAGAAGGGCAGAGAGCCAGCAAGAGAAAGAGCAGAGATAGAGGGGGAAAAGAGACGGAAGAGGGGGAAATACACCAGAGATGGGGAGAGGGAGGGGAAGGGGAAAGAGGCTGTCAGAGAACAAGGAGACAGACTCAGATGAAAGGGCAGAGACCCAGAGAGGAGGCAGGACCGAGCGGGGGCGGAGAGTAGAGGACAGGGACACAAAAAGAGGGACAAAGACCTACGAAGTGGGGTACAGAGCCCCAGAAAGAGAAACACACCCCTGAGAAAATGGTACAAAGACCAAGAGAAAGAGACTCGGGGGAGCTGGGGTGGGGGCGGGGAGTGACACCGGGGAGGAGAGACTGAGGCCCAGAGAGAAGAGGAGCAAAGACTCAGAACGAGGGGGACGGAATCAGAGACCCAGAAGGAGGGCCGACTTACAAACGACGGGCTGGGGACTCCCAGGGGTGGGGACAGAGACGACGGCACAAACACTCAGAGAAGGGAGAAAAAGAGACACCAAGAGACCCAGAAACGGGAGCGGGGACGGGGCGGGGTGGGGTGGGAAGGCGATACGAACCGGCCGCCACACCTGCAGCGGGAGACGGAGGGCCAGGAACTGTGCGGCCCGAGGGCTCCCGCAGCCCCCTGACCCGCCCCCTTCATCCCGCAGGCGCCGCCTCCTCCCTCCGCAGCCCGAGCCGCAGCCGCTGGCCCCGCCCCTGCCCCCTGCGCCTGCGCCCTGCTGCCCGGAACTTAGCACCGCCCAGGGGGCGGGCCCTGCCCGCTCCGAGGCGGTCCCTTTTCCTGGCCCCGCCCCTAATTCGC
Source organism: Alouatta palliata (assembly GCA_004027835.1). Lineage (NCBI taxonomy): Eukaryota > Metazoa > Chordata > Mammalia > Primates > Atelidae > Alouatta > Alouatta palliata. Next base: position 10,423 of record PVKV010031595.1, on the reverse strand, counting down.
CACCCCCTCCCCCGGACCTGGCCTCTCAGACTCCTAGCCCACCCCATTTTTTACTGGTCCTGCCTATTGCCTCAGTCTTGACGGTTCTTCCTAGCGCTATTGCCTATCCTCTCCCGTCCTCTCTGTCTCCTTGCATGCCCCCTCCTCACCAGTCCTCATCTACCCTCGGTCCTCCAGTCTGCAGTCCGCCGCAGTGTAGCCTACGTTGGAAGTTCTCGCCCTGCCCTTTGAGGACCCCGTGACCTTTGGGCAGTGCCTACTCCCAGGTCCTCTGATCCCCAAGACTCCCCGTTCCAGGTTCTCCCATCCAGCCCAGTAGCTCTGTACTCTTTGCAGTCTCACTGTTCCTCTGGGACCCACCTCTCCCGTTCCTCTACCCTCCCTCAGCCCTGCCCTGCCCTCGCCTGCCCTGGTTGCTTTAAGCCCCTCACAGCCCCGCTCCTCCCTTAGTCTCTCCTTCCTACCGCCCATTCAAGCCGTTTTCTTTTTTTTTCTTTTTTTTTTAAGACAGGGTTTCACCATGTTGGTCAGGCTGGTCTTGAACTCCCAACCTCAGGTGATCCGCCTGCCTTGGCCTCCAAAGTCCTTGGATTACAGGCGTGAGCCACCACGTCCGGCCCATTTTTTTTTCTTTTACTTTTTTGAGACAGAGTCTCTCTCTGTCGTCCAGACTGGAGTGTAGTGGTGCAATCTCGACTCACTGCAACCTCTGCCTCCTGGGTTCAAGCGATTTCTCCTGCCTCAGCCTCCCGAGTAGCTGGGACTACAGGCACCCACCACCACGCCCAGCCAATTTTTGTATTTTTAGTTGAGGCGGGGTTTCCCCATTTTGGCCAGGCTGGTCTCGAACTCCAGACCTCAAACGATCCACCCACCTCGGCCTCCCAAAGTGCTGGGATTACAGGTGTGAGCCACCGCGTACGGCCTCAAGACGTTTTCTATTTGTCGACCCCCACTCACCTTCCTCTGTCCCACCCATCCATCGGGACACTCATCCTCCGGACCCACCCCGACTAACTAGGCCCACCTAGCACCCTCAGCCCCGCCCCTCTTTACTCGCTCCCTCCTTTAGGCCTATCCAGACGCTCCCGGGTTTTCAGGCCTCTCTCAAGTCTCCATGCCTTCTCACCGAGTCTGTCTTTGTTCTCCTCCCCCGTCCCCTTTCGGTCCAGCCTGTTCCCCTTGCGCGGGAAAGTCCTCCGTCTCTAGTTCCCGCCCCAGAGCAGTCACATCTGCACTGTTACTACTTTCTGCGGCCCTGCCCCTTCCAAGCAATGCTCCTCCCCACCAGGTCCTGCCTAGCGATGTTTTAGGTGAGGGCGGGCCATCTCTTTTGTGTCTCTCCGCCCCTTCTTCAGTCTGGTCAGGACGGCCGCTCTCATGGTGGCCCCGCCCCTCCAGGCCAGTCGGGCTCCTTTAAATAACTTTGACTTGTCCCCACCTCCCTCTGCCCCACCTGCACTTTTTCAGTTCAGTCAGGTCTCTCTCTCGTATCTAGCCCCGCCTTCCCCCTGCTCCCAGTACCCCCGAACACAATTAGTAGTAACCGGTCCCGCCTCCTTTGACGCCCCTCTCCGCCCCTCCGCCCTTTCTCTCTCGGAAAGAGCCAATCGCTGTGTCTCATTGGCGGCCCCGCCTCGTCCAGCTGGGTCGCGTTAGAGTCCCCGCCCCGTTCCTCCTGGCTACAGCCCCGCCCCACCTCCCCCAGCCCAATCAGTTTGGGTTCTCTCCCAGAAGCCACGCCCCCGCCACCTCGCTCCTCCTCCCACCCAATCCCGTCGGTCTCTCTCGCTGCGTCCCCGCCCCCTGCGTCCCCGCCCCTCCTGCCCCGCCCACCGTCCAATGCTGAGCTCAGTCTGCGTCTCATCCTTCCGCGGGCGCCAGGGGGCCAGCAAGCAGCAGCCGGCGCCACCGCCGCAGCCGCCAGAGTCCCCGCCGCCGCCACCGCTGCCGCCGCCGCAGCAGCAGCAGCCTGCGCAGCCCGGCCCCGCCGCGTCCCCGGCGGGCCCCCCGGCACCCCGCGGGCCCGGGGGCCGGCGCGCCGAGCCATGCCCCGGGCTGCCGGCGGCGGCCATGGGGCGGCACGGCGGCGGCGGTGGCGACAGCGGCAAGATCGTGATCAACGTGGGCGGCGTGCGCCATGAGACGTACCGCTCGACGCTGCGCACCCTGCCGGGGACGCGGCTGGCCGGCCTGACGGAGCCCGAGGCGGCGGCGCGCTTCGACTACGACCCGGGCGCCGACGAATTCTTCTTCGACCGGCACCCGGGAGTCTTCGCCTACGTGCTCAACTACTACCGCACCGGCAAGCTGCACTGCCCGGCCGACGTGTGCGGGCCCCTGTTTGAGGAGGAGCTCGGCTTCTGGGGCATCGACGAGACCGACGTGGAGGCCTGCTGCTGGATGACCTACCGGCAGCACCGCGACGCCGAGGAGGCGCTCGACTCCTTCGAGGCGCCCGACCCCGCGGGCGCCGCCAACGCCGCCAACGCCGCGGGCGCCCACGACGGAGGCCTGGACGACGAGGCGGGCGCGGGCGGCGGCGGCCTGGACGGAGCTGGCGGCGAGCTCAAGCGCCTCTGCTTCCAGGACGCGGGCGGCGGAGCCGGGGGACCGCCAGGGGGCGCGGGCGGCGCGGGCGGCACGTGGTGGCGCCGCTGGCAGCCCCGCGTGTGGGCGCTCTTCGAGGACCCCTACTCGTCGCGGGCTGCCAGGGTGAGCGCGCTCTCGGGGCCCCCATCCACCCCACCCGCGTCTCTCCAGGCGCCCCCAGACTCCCAGTAGCGCCCCAGCCCCACCCCTCCGGGTCTCTTCAGTCTTGTCAGTCTCCTAGAAGCTTCTTCCCCAATCCTGAGACTCCTGGGCTCCTCCGAACACACCCCCTCTCGCAGTCATCCCCTAGATACTCCAAAGACCAATCTCCAACGTTCAGGCTCTTCCAGACCCTTCCAAACCTCACCCCGGCTCTCCAGGCCAGCCTAGACCCTTAGACACTTCCTCCAGACCGTGAATCTTCCCTGCCTCTCCGAACAACCCCATCCCCACCTTTCCTGGGTCCCTCTGAGACCCTCCCCAACGCTCACCGTCCTGGGCCCCTCCAAACCTCACTACTATTGGCCACCGTCCAGCCCTCGGTTTCTTGGACCTTCCCCAACTCCTCAGAAGACATCTCTTCTCAGCCCTCAAAGTGTCCTAGGCCCTGTGAACACTGTCCCCCCACTTTCCTCGCTTTCTCCAGACTCTCCTGGGCCCCCTCTTCAACTCTCAGTCTCTCCCAGCATCTCCCTGATTCACCCCGTGGCCCCTCTCCCAGAAGACCTCACTCTCCAAGTTTGAATCTCCTGATTATTTTTTCCACCCCTCTTCTGCTCTCAAAGTCTCAGCAAGCCCCCCGACCCCAACCTCAGCAAGGCTTTCGACCCCTCTGAGCCTCCACTTGCTCTTGCCTGGACATTTTTACCTCCCCCTCGCTGCAGCAGTGAGTCTGCTGGAACCTCTGGGCCCCTCTGTGTTCACTCTGTGTTCAACACTCTTCTTGCAACCTCCACGCCAACTCCCATCCCAAGGACTTTCCCCATAAAGCTCCAGACCTCCCCCAAGCCTTTCACACTCCTCCTCAGTGTCTCCAGAAGCATCCCATGCCCCTATCATATGCCTTTCCTCTCCAGAACCCTCATATGTCCTCCAGAATTGCTCTTCCTCTTCCATAGATCCTTACAGCTTCTCCCCTCCATCATTTTAACTGCACAGTCCACTCTCTACCCTTGGGACTCCCCCCACTCCAAAGCCCCGACAGCCCCTTTCCTAGTCTAAGTGACTTGCCTCCCTGCTCTAGAACTTTTTCTAACCTCAAACCCTGGGACACCCCTCAAGTCATCAGCCCCAAAACTTTCATCTCAGAATAGCTTCCAATTATTTCTACCTTGCCTTGGTATTCCTTCCACCTGCCCTCTTCTTTTCTAGAACCCTCACTGTGCCAAACCCAGAACCCAGCCTCTCAGCCTGTCCCCCTCCATCAAAGTGAACTAGAGAGCCTTCTCTCTCTCCAAATTCCAGATTTTCCCCAAAGCTCTCTCCATCGCTCCCAGAAAACTTTCCTCAAGCATCCATAACTTCCTAGGCTAAATGACTACCCTCCCCCTGGGTTCTCTCCTGAACCTCTTCCTCCTACTAACTTCCTCCCTGTCCCAGAGACCCCGGAGGGAGAATGTGGTGGAAAAAAGAGAAGCAGTGCAAAATGGGAGCAGTTGGAAATGGGGGAAATAAGAGCGATCCCAAGACCCCCCCTCCTAGGCTCCTGGGGACCCAAACACCCAGGGGAGCAGGTCTTGGCCCCCTCCCCCCATCGTGCCGCGTCCTGAGCCGGGAAGGACGTGGAGCCGCAGTGCCGCATTCGCGTCGGGGGAGGGAGGGGGGCGCCTGGAACCACCGCATAAAGTTTGGTCCCCAGAAAGCGCTGAGTTGGCGAGATTTAGGGTTGGATGGGGGGAGGTGGGGAAGAGGAGGTGCGGAAGGGACATGGCCCTAGATGCCCCCTCAAGACACTGAGAGGCTCCTTCCCCCATGGCCTGGGGCGCCCTTCTTTCCTGTGACCCCATTGAAGGGTGCTGAGGTGAGAGACGGGATGAAGGTAGAGTTCTTCGGTGATGATCAAGGTTCGGGACAGCTACGCAGGTCATTCATTTACTCCACAAATGTGTTTTGGGTGTTCACGGTGTGCCGAGCCCTTAACAGTCTCCCAGTGAGATAGCTTTAGAGAGTTGGGAGCTGAGGCCAAAGCAAACTGGAGGGTCCGATCCTACAGCCCCCTGCCCCCGCCCCCTTCCCCGTAATCACTCCTTTCCTTCTTACAGGAACTCCAAGTCCTCTTACCCCCTTCTGCTTTTGAGCCACCATGGGGTGAGGAGTTAAACCAGCCCGACGCCGTCCAGCCTCTGCAGCTGCGCACTGCGGCGGGTGCCCACCTTTCCCTGTGCCCTGGGAGGGAAGGAGTTAATCAGGCTTCTGGCCGGAGGCCTCCCGCCGGAAAGCAGCAACACTGCGGCTGCGCGTTGAGTACTAGGCTCCAGCCCGGAAGGGGTTAAGGCAGCCCCGAGCAGCTGCGGCTGCGCACTGCGGCGGGGGAGCTGTCCGCGGTGCTGGCCGTCGTGCGCTCCGCCCCCCGGCCCGGCCGGCCCGCCCCCACTGCGGTGCCGCAGCAACGCCGCGCGCCCAGCTCGGAGGGGGCAGGGAGGAACTAGGCATGCGCTCTGCGGAGGCCTCTGGCCTCTTAAACCACTGCAGAGAAGTGAAGGTGGGGGTGGGGGGAGTGCAGAGAGGACCTGCACTGGCCCCCAGCCCACCCCAAGGTCCAGGGTCCTCTCTGTGGCCCTGAAACTCCCCAACCCCTACTTCCCAGCTCTGCACCTCAGTAAAGTCAAGCCCAGAGCCCACGCCCCAACCCCTGTGGAGGAAGGTGGGTGCACAGAGGGACACTGCTGACACTTGGCCCACCACAAAGTCCAAGGTCCTCTCTGTGGTCCGACAGTGGCCTCTCTGTGCTCTGCACCCCTGATTAGATGCAGAGCTCCCCATGCCCTCCCCTCCTGCACTACTCATAAGATTAAATCCCTGTCTTTACTATGACACCTGTCTTCCTTTCCTCTCCAATGCACTCCTCTCCCCTCCCACCCCTCTGCGTATCTGATAAAGCCCATGACATCTCTAGGGGCCTGGCTCATTGCTTTCCTTCCCCACAGCCCTGACCCCACTTCCTCCTCTTCTAGGCCTTCATCAAAACCCACATCACTGTGTGGCAGGACTCGGGTCATCCTCCATCTTGAAATGGCTCAGGACCCTTTACCCTTCATCCTCTGCACCTTTGGCAAATGCCCAAACCTCTCTTTGGCCCTGGCTCTGCCCTCTCCCACAAGGTCCAGACCAGTGACTCTCTTCCTCTGCAGGGCCCTAAACCCTGCCTGACTCTCCCCTTTTTGCAGGCTTAATCCTTCAACCCCTTCTCCCATTAGGGGCCCTGACCCCCGGTTCCCCTCTGTGGCACCACCCCTGCCCTGTCCTCTCTGGGTGAGGCCTTGACCTTACCCCCCAGCTAACTGCTGTGTCCATACCCTAACAACAGCTCAGATCTTCTAACTGTGTTCCAGGCACTGCTCCAAGCACTTCGTTTGGAGCCAAGTCCTTCTTACGCTCATCTAATTTAATCCTCACAACAATCCCACTAAAAACTTCTGGTTCAGAATCTCTTTGCCCAATTATGACAGGTTAAAAGCTGGATTCAAACCCAGGCTGTCTGACTCTTAACCACCTCATGATTCTGCCTCCCTGCCCACCTTCTCCCTTCCCCTCCATTCAACTGCAAAGCTGAGCCCCAAAGCCTCTGGGACACACAGGGTGTGTGATCTTAGACCCCGTGGCTCCCGTCCTACAGAACCTGTGGACCCTGCTGGGGAGCCCTGAAATAGGACGCAGGAAACAGGAGGTTGGGGGGAGGTGGTCTAGGAAACAGCAAGGGGCCAGAAATGTTTCCAAGGGAAGAAGCTGCCCATCTGCTGTGTCTGCTGGGGCCAGCTCTTTTCCACTGCCTCTGTTCCTTTGTCTTCCCTTTTGCTAGCTTTAGAGGGGAGATTCTAGATCTAAAATCTCCAGATCTAGGTGGGATTCTGGAATTCAGGAGCCATGGGTGGGACACCTGGACTTTACCCAGAGTTTGGGCGCGGGAGGCTGGGGAAGGGGGCATCGGAAGGGTCTTCTGGAGGTTATGGTCAACCCGATGCCTAGGTCACCTCTCCCCCTCTCTCTCCCTCCCTGCCCTGCAGTATGTGGCCTTTGCCTCCCTCTTCTTCATCCTCATCTCCATCACCACCTTCTGCCTGGAAACCCATGAGGGCTTCATCCATATCAGCAACAAGACGGTAACCCAGGCCTCCCCGATCCCTGGGGCGCCGCCAGAGAACATCACCAACGTGGAGGTGGAGACGGAGCCGTTCCTGACCTACGTGGAGGGAGTGTGCGTGGTCTGGTTCACCTTCGAGTTCCTCATGCGCATCACCTTCTGCCCGGACAAGGTGGAGTTTCTTAAAAGCAGCCTCAACATCATCGACTGTGTGGCCATCCTGCCCTTCTATCTCGAGGTGGGCCTCTCGGGCCTCAGCTCCAAGGCCGCCAAAGACGTGCTGGGCTTCCTGCGGGTGGTCCGCTTCGTCCGCATCCTGCGCATCTTCAAGCTGACCCGGCACTTCGTGGGGCTGCGCGTGCTGGGACACACGCTCCGTGCCAGCACCAACGAGTTTCTGCTGCTCATCATCTTCCTGGCCTTGGGGGTGCTCATCTTCGCCACCATGATTTACTACGCGGAGCGCATTGGCGCTGACCCCGATGACATCCTGGGCTCCAACCATACCTACTTCAAGAACATCCCCATTGGCTTCTGGTGGGCCGTGGTCACCATGACGACCCTGGGCTATGGAGACATGTACCCCAAGACGTGGTCGGGGATGCTGGTTGGGGCACTGTGTGCCCTGGCGGGGGTGCTGACCATCGCCATGCCTGTGCCCGTCATTGTCAACAACTTTGGCATGTACTATTCGCTGGCCATGGCCAAGCAGAAGCTGCCCAAGAAGAAGAACAAACATATCCCCCGCCCCCCACAGCCGGGCTCACCCAACTACTGCAAGCCTGACCCACCCCCGCCACCCCTGCCCCACCCGCACCACGGCAGCGGGGGCATCAGCCCGCCGCCACCCATCACCCCGCCCTCCATGGGGATGACTGTGGCCGGGGCCTACCCAGCGGGGCCCCACACGCACCCCGGGCTGCTCAGGGGGGGAGCGGGTGGGCTGGGGATCATGGGGCTGCCTCCTCTGCCGGCCCCCGGTGAGCCTTGCCCGTTGGCTCAGGAGGAGGTGATTGAGATCAACCGGGCAGGTGAGCCTGGGCGTCAGGGGTCGGGGGCACCGGTGGAGACCCGGGGAGGAGTGGGGAGGTAGCTGCCGCAGTTCAGAGAGCCTCTAGTGGTCGGCATCGGAGACACGAGGGAGCAAAAACCAACAGCAGGAGCTCAGGCCAAGAAAGAGGCACAGATAGTCACACAGAGATGTAGGTTTCATGGGAAGGAGTTTTGGGGAGAAACAGATTTGCAAGGTATTCAGAGGGGCCGGCGAGGCAGAGGCAGCGTCACCAGCTGTACAGTGAGAGGGACCCGGGGAAGGAGAGTAGGGCTCAGAGAGAGACACAGAGAGGGTCTCACACAAATCACAGGCAGACCCGAGACAGAGCCCCAGGGATGGTGCTGAGCATCCGGCGACAGCCCTGAGGGAAGAGAGACTGAAGGCAATAGGGTCTGAGGTGAGTCAGAAACCCGAGAGATTGTCATGGAGACCAGAGAAAGAGATGGGATGCAGATTTTTGATGGGGGTGGGGGTCGTCAGCGGCACAGAGTTTGGGTTCTAATGACAGTGAGCCTGAGGCAGACAGACTTCAAAATAGAGAGTCAAGCCAGGGCAGAACCCCCAGGGCAGAATGGAAACCAGTGGGCTTTGCTTCGGGCAGCCTGGGAAGGTCCTGGACAGAGATGCAGGGAGGTGTTGCTCAGAGGAAGACAGGGAGAGAGATGGGAGAAGAAAGCTGGCTGTGCCTCTGTGTGTGTTCCTCCCCCTGGGGGAGTCTGTGCCTCAGAGGCAGTGGCCTGGGAGTCTGGGAGGAGGGAGAAGCTGACGGCCCCCCTGCACTGCCCCGCCTCAAGTAGGTCAAGAAAGGAAGCTGGGCCACCTGGCCCCCATGTTACTCCCTCAGCCACTGACCCAGTTTCACACCAATTAAAAATAGCTGGAGTCAGAGCCTAGGGGACCCCCAGCTCCCATCTCTCACCGTCCCCATAGTGCCCTTCCCAGAGCCCAGCACTCCTCCCTAAACAGCCACTTCCTAACCTGCCACATCCTCCCCAGCCATCCCTCCACCTCCTACCCCAGCCAAGTCCCCCAAAGTTCACTTCAGCCAAGCACCCCGCAACACTGCCTCACCCTCCTCCCAGCATCAAACTTGCTTCCTCCCCGACCCCACCCCAGAGACGGAGTCTTGTTCTCTTCTCCCAGGCTGGAGTGCAGTGGCACCATCTCGGCTCACTGCAGCCTCTGCCTCCCAGGTTCAAGCAGTCCCACCTCAAGCCTCCCAAGTAGCTGGGACTACAGGTGCATGGCACCATGCCTGGCTAATTTTTGTATTTTTGGTAGAGACAGGGTTTCACCATGTCAGTCAGGCTGGTCTCAAACTCCTGAGCTCAAGTGACGCGCGGGCCTCAGTCTTCCAAAGCGCTAGGATTACAGGCGCGAGCCACCACGTCCAGCATCTTTTTTCTTTTCTTTTTTTTTTTTTAGACAGGGTCTCACTCTATCACCTAGGCTGGAGCTGTGGTGCCACCGTGGCTCACTGCAGGCTGACCTCCCAGGTTCAAGTGATCCTCCTGCCTCAGTCTCCCAAGTAGCTGAGACTACAGGTGTGCACCATTGTACCTGGCTAATTTTTCTACCTTTTGTAGAGACGGGATTTTATGTTGCCAGGGCTGGTCTCGAACTCATGGCCTCAAGCAGTCCTCCCACTTCAGCCTCCCAAAGTGCTGGGATTACAGGCATGAGCCACTGTGCCCAGCTCCAGACCATATCTTTAAATAGCACCGCACCCCACTCCTGCTCTTCCTGGTACCCCACATCTGGCACCACCACCACGTCCCAGCTCTCAGCACCTCCCCGAGTCACCAGCCTCTGTCCACCTCCCTGTCCAGACCACCCTTCCTGACTACAATCGACTTTCCCAGCACTCAACACCCTTGCCTATGATGACCCCCCAGCCATTCTCCCTTGATACCCTCTCCCAGCTGTGCCCTCCACCCTGCCACCGTTCTGGCCACTCCTTCCCGTCACCCTGCCCCTGAATCTCCATTTCCAGCGCTGAACATCCTCCAGCGCTCCCAGCATCGGCTCCTTGCAGACCATCTTGCCCCTCCACGTGTTCACCGCACCTCACTCTCGTCTTTGTCTCTGTTTGACACCCTTGGGAGCAGATCCTCGCCCCAATGGGGATCCGGCTGCAGCTGCGCTTGCCCATGAGGACTGCCCAGCCATTGACCAGCCCGCCATGTCCCCAGAGGACAAGAGCCCCATCACGCCTGGAAGCCATGGCCGCTACAGCCGGGACCGAGCCTGCTTCCTCCTCACCGACTATGCCCCTTCCCCTGATGGCTCCATCCGAAAAGGTGAGATGTCCCCCCACTGGCCCCCAAGGACCCTCCCTCTCTCTCCCCTGCCCAGGGGAGGGAGGAGAGGGTGATGGGGGAGGAGGCGCTGGACTTCCCTTCCCCCCTCCCTTGGCCCCAAACTGCCTCCCTCCCAGATCTTCCCCTAACCCCCCGCCCCAAGTTTCCTCACCACTG
>PVKV010031594.1:0-20824 GCA_004027835.1 Alouatta palliata | reverse complement strand
GGGCTTTATTTATGAGTTTCCCTTGTGCTGCTGCCTTTTTCTCAGGGCTGCCTTGCCCAGCGATGAGGCAGCCTACTCACTGCCTGCAGAGGCTTTGCTGAGCTGGTGTGGGCTCCGCCCAGCTGCCCTGTGAACTTCCCTGCAGTCCAGTTTATACCGGTGTAGTTAGAACTGCCTCTGCAATGGCAAACTACCTCCATAGTGGCAGACTGCCTCAGTTGCTTTTGGGTTTTTGATCATGAAATCTTTGCCTGTGCCAATGTCTAGAAGGGTTTTTCCAGTGTTATCTTCTAAAATTTTTATAGTTTCAGGTTTTAGATTTAAGTCCTGGATCCATCTTGACATGATTTTTGTAAAGGTGAGAGATGAAGATCCATTTTCATTCTCCTACATGTGGCTTTCCAATTACCCCAGCACTATTTGTTGAATAGGGCATCCTTTCCTTACTTTATGTTTTTGTGTGCTTTGTTGAAGATTAGTTGACTGTAAGTATTTGGATTTATTTCTGGGTTCTCCATTCTGTTCCATTGGTCTATGTGCCTATTTGTATACCAGTACCATGCTGTTTTGATGAATATGGCCTCACAATATCGTTTGAAATCAGGTAATGTGATCCCTCCAGGTTTGTTCTTTTTGCTTATGGTTTCTTCAGCTATTGAGGCTCTTTTTTGGTTATATATGAATTTTGGAATTGTTTTCTCTAAGTGAAGAATGATGATTATATTTTGATGGGAATTACATTGAATTTGTAGATTGCTTTTAGCAGTGTGGTCATTTACACAATATTGATTCTACCCATATATGACCATGGGATGTGTTTCCATTAGTTTGTGTTGTCTATGATCTCTTTCAGCAGTGTTTCATAGTTTTCCTTGTACAGATCTTTCACCAACATGGTTAGGTATATCCCTAAGGTTTGTTTTTTCCATTTTTGTTTGTTTGTTTTGTTTTGTGCAGCTGTTGTAAAGTGGTTGAGTTTTTTATTTGATTCTCAGCTTGGTCACTTTTAGTATATAGCAGATCTACTGATTTGTGTACATTAATTTTGCATCCTGAAACTTTGCTGAATTCACTTATAAGTTCTAGGTGCTTTTTAGATGAGTCTTCAGGGTTTTCAAGGTATATAATCATGTCATCAGCAAACAGCAACAGTTTGACTTTCTTTTTACCAATTTGGATGCCCTTTATTCCTTCTCTTGTCTGATTACTCTGGTTAGGACTTCCAGTACTATGTTGAATAGACATAGTAAAAGACAAGACAAGCCTTCCTTGCCTTGGTTCAGGTCTCAGAGGAAACACTTTCAACTTTTACCCATTCAGTATTATGTTGGCTGTGGGTTTGTCACACATGGCTTTTATTACATTGAGATATGTCCCATGTATGCCAATTTTGCTGAGTATAAAGGGATGCTGGATTTTGTCAAATGCTTTTATGCATCTATTGAGATGATCATGTGATTTTTAAAAATTCTGTTAATGTGGTGTGTCACGTTTATTGACTCGTGTATGTTAAACCATTCTTGCTTCCCTGGTGTGAAGCCCACTTAATCATGGTGGACTATCTTTTTGATATGCTGTTGGATTCGGTTAGTTAATATTTTGTTAAGGATATTTGCATCTATTTTCATCAGGGATATTGGTCTATAGTTTTCTTTTTTAGTTATGTCCTCTCCCGGTTTTTGGTATCAGGGTAATACTGGCTTCATAGAATAATTTAGAATAGAATAATCTTTCTCATCTTATGGAATAGTGTCAATAGGATTGGTACCAATTCTTCTTTGAATGTCTGGTAGAATTCAGCTATGAATCCATCTGGTCTTACACTTTTTTGTCAGTAATTTTTTTTTTTTGTTACTATTTCAATCTTGCTGCTTGTTATTGGTCTGCTCAGGGTTTCTAATTCTTTCTGATGAAAGACAGGAGGGTTGTACCTTTCCAGAAATTTATCCATCACTTCTAGGTTTTCTAGTTTATGTACATAAAGGTATTCATAGTAGAATGATTTTTTGTATTTCTGTGGTGTCAGTTGTGATATTTCCCCTTTCATTTATAATTGAGCTTATTTGGGTCTTCTTTCTTCTTTTCTTGGTTAATCTTGCTAATGGCATATCAATTTTATGTATCTTTTAAAGAACCAGCTTTTTGTTTCACTTATTATGTTTTGTATCATTTTTTTGTTTGTTTCCATTTCATTTAGTTCTGCTCTGATCTTGCTTATTTCCTTTCTTCTACTGGGTTTGAGTTTAGTTTGTTCCTTTTTCTCTAGTTCTTTGAGGTGTAACCTTAGATTGTCTGTTTGTGTTCTTTCAGACTTTTTGATGAAGGTATTTAAGGCTATGAACTTTCCTCTTAGCACTGCTTTTGCTGTATCCCAGAGGTTCTGATAGGTTGTGACACTGTTATCATTCAGTTCAAAGAATTATTTACTTTCCATACTGATTTATTTGTTGACCCAATGATCATTCAGAAGCAGGGTATTTAATTTCCATGTGTTTGATTTGGAAGTTTCCTTTTGGAGTTGATTTCCAGTTTTATTCCACTGTTGTCTGAGAGAGTACTTGATATAATTTCAATTTTTTAAAATGTATTTGTTAGTCCTACCATATTGTCTATCTTGGAAAAAGTTTCATGCACTGATGAATAGAAGGTATATTCTGTGGTTGTTGGTAGAATGTTCTGTAAATACCTGTTAAGTCAGTTTGGTCCAGGGTATAGTTTAAATCCATTGTTTCTTTGTTGACTTTCTGTCTTGATGACCTGTCTAGTGCTGTCAGTGGAGTATTGAAGTTCCCCGCTATTATTGTGTTGCTATATATCTCATTTTTTAGGTCTAGTAGTAATTGTTTTATAAATTTGGGAGCTCCAGTGGTAGGTGCATATATATTTAGGATTCTGATATTTATCTGTTGAACAAGGCCTTTTATCATTACATTAATTTCCATCTTTCTCTTTTTTAACTGCTGTTGCTTTAAAGTTTGTTTTGTCTGGTATAAGAATAGCTACTCCTGCTCACTTTTGGTGTCCATTTGAATGGAATGTCTTTTTTCACCCCTTTATCTTAAATGTATGTGAGTCCTTATGTGTTAGGCAAGTCTCTTGAAGGCAGCAGATAGTTGGTTAGTGAATTCTTATCCATTCTGCAATTCTGTATCTTTTAAGTGGAGCATTTAGGACATTTACATTCAACATTAGTATTGAGATGTGAGGTACCATTTCATACATTGTGCTATTTGTTGCCTGTATACTTACGGGTTTTTTAATTGTATTTTTATTTTATAGGTCCTGTGAGATTTATGCTTTAAAGAAGTTCTGTTTTGATGTGTTTCCAGGATTTGTTTCAAGATTTAAAGCTCATTTTAGCCATTCTTCTAGTGCTGGCTTAGTAGTGGCAAATTCTCTCAGCATTTGTTTGTCTGAAAAAAGACTGTATCTTTCCTTCATTTATGGAGCTTGGTTTCACTGGATTCAAAATTCTTGGCTGATAATTGTTTTGTTTAAGGAGGCTGAAGATAAGGCCCCAATCCCTTCTTGCTTGTCGGGTTCCTGCTGAGAAATCTGCTGTTAATCTGATATGTTTTCCTTTATAGATAACCTGGTGCCTTTTTGTCTCACAGCTCTTAAAATTTTTTCCTTCATATTAACTTTAGATACCCTGATGACAATACGCCTAGGTGATGATCTTTTTGTGGTGAATTTCCCAAGTATTCTTTCAGATTCTTGTATTTGGATATCTAGGTCTCTAACACGTCCCAGGAAGTATTCCTTGATTATTCTCCCAAATGTGTTTTCCAAACTTTTAGATTTATATTCTTCCTCAGGAACACCAATTATTCTTCGGTTTGGTCATTTAACATAATCCCAAACTTCTTGGAGGCTATGTCCGTTTTTTGTTTTTTGGTTTTTGGTTTTTTTTTTTTTTTTTTTTTTTTTTTTTTTTTTTTTTTTTTTTTTTTTTTTTTTTTTTTTTTTTTTTTTTTTTTTTTTTTTTTTTTTTTTTTTTTGTCTATGTTGGTTTGGGCTAATTGAAATACCTTCTCTCTGAGCTCTAAAGTTCTTTCTGCTTGTTAGATTCTATTGCTGAGACTTTCCAGAACATTTTGCATTTCTCTAAGTGTGTCCTTTATTTCCTGAAGTTGTGATTGTTTTTTTATTTATGCTATCGATTTCACTGATGATTTCTCCCCTCATTTCTTGTATCATTTTTTCATTTCCTTAAATTGGACTTCACTTTTCTCTAGTGCCTCCTTGATTAGCTTAATAATCAACCTTCTGAATTATTTTTTAGGTAAATCAGGGATTTCTTCTTGGTTTGGATCCCTTACTGGTAAGCTAGTGTGATTTTTTGGGGGGGTGTTAAAAAATCTTGTTTTGCTATATTGCCAAAATTATTTTTCTGGTTTCTTCTCTTTTGGGTAGGCTATATCAGAAGAAAGATCTGGGGCTCAAGGCTGCTGTTCAGATTCTTTTGTTCCTTGGGGTAGTCCCTTGATGCAGTACTCTTCCCCTTTCCCTAGGGATGTGGCTTCCTGATAGCAGAGCTGTAAAGATTGTTGTCTCTCTTCTGGATCTAGCCACCTAGCAGGGATACCAGACTCCAGGCTGGTACTGGGGGTTGTCTGCACTGAGTCCTGTGATATGAACTGTCTGCAGATCTCTCAGCCATGGATACTAGCACCTGCTCTAGTGGAGGTGGCAGCGGGGTGAAATGGACTCTGTGAGGGTCCTTAGTTTCAGTTCTTTAATGCACTATTTTTGTGCTGGTTGGCATCCTGCAGGAGGTGGTGCTTTCAAGAGACCATCAGCTGTGGCAGTAAAGAAGGATCAGGTGATGGGCAGGACCCTAGAACTCCAAAGAGAATATGCCCTTTGTCTTCAGTTACTAGAGTGGGTAGGGAAGGACCATCAGGTTGGGGAAGGGCTAAGTGTGTCTGAGTTCAGACTTTGCTTGGGTGGGGCTTGCTGCAGCTGCTGTGGGGGGTAGGGGAGTGGTTCCCAGGACAACAGAGTTGTGTTCCCAGGCTGCCTCTGCTGTGTCATGCAGGTTGTCAGGAGAGTTGGGGAAAGCTGGCAGTTACAGGCCTCACCAGTTCCCATGCAACCCAAAAGGCCAGTCTCACTCCCACCATGTTCCCCACAATAGCACCAAGTTTCTTTCCAGGCAGTGGGTGAGCAGGGCATATCCTGGTCAAATCCTTCTCCTGGTCAAATCCTTCTCCTGTGATCTAGACCTTCAGGTTCCCCAGTAAGGGCATGTGTTCGGGGAAGCACAATACCCCTTTCCCACTTTCACAGCTTGGGCACTCACAGTATTTGAGCTGTCTCCCGGGTCCTGCAGGAACAATCTGCCTCCTTCAGAGGGGCTGGTATATTCCTGCAGTATACCAGGCCCTCCAAAGAAGGCAGATTGTTCTTGTCTTTCCTGGTATATTCCTGTAGTAGCTCTGGAGCAAAAGTTCACAGTGCAAGTCTCCACCTACTGTTCTGTCTGTCTGAGTGAAAGCTGCATTCTAGTCCTGCCTCATATATACCATTTTCTTCTATTCTCATTTTAAAGACTGGAAAAACTTAATCATAATTAAGGGAGTTTGCTCAAGATATCATAGTGAGTATACCACATTCTGTATTATTTCTCCCATATAATCACTCTGAATATGTTTTATGATTATTAATCAGAAGTATGATTTGGGGCTACTGAGAGGCTAATCAGTCTATTTTTAAAATCAAGTCACAGCTTTGGAATCATGCCATTTGAATTATAGAGTATGTGTGATTATTAGCACCCTCAAATTCACGACTTTTTTTTTTACCCAATGCTGATTTTCTATGAGAGAACCCTAAAAGGTAACATTGTAGGAGGTGAGTCTTTCACTATTCTTTTGCCTTTTCCAGAAACCTAGACACCCTGCATGCTCTTTGACAAAAAAAAAAAAAAAAAAAAAAGGAGGGGAGGGAAGATAGGAAAAATAATCCTGTATGAAAAAAAATAGAAGACAACATGTCACAAATAGAAAAGCACACTTTTACCCTCCCTAAAGTATTTATAACCTATAGGAGCAAAAGTATATTAATAGTTTGACATTATTAATAAGATATGGAAGAATCACATTTTAGGGTACCCATTGGCACCTAGGCATATCATAATTCATGGAGAGCCGTTATATGTCTCTAGGGTATTTTCCAGCATAGGATAAGACAAGAAGAAAATCTCACTGTATTGGCTCCCAGTTATCTTCTTAACAATTACCCTAATTTGCTATTTAAGAACGAAACAGACAGCTCTAATGTGGTATATTTGAATCTCTCTTCCCCAAATGACACCTCTAAATTCCTCTCTTATCACAGCTCACACCCACACCCAGTATGCTTCCAGACAAGAACTGTCCAAGAGAAATTTTTTTCAATGATAAAAACATCCTATAGCTGTGTTGCCCAATAAAGTAGTCACTAACCATATATGAATATTGAACACTCAAAGTGTGGCTAGAGGGACTGGAGAACTGACTTTTTAATTATATTTAATGCCAATTAATTTAAACTTAAGTAGCCAGGTATGACTAGTGGCGACCTTATCGCACAATGCAGGTGAAATTATCTTGTTCCCTGACTTCAGCTAGAATGCTCAGATACGGTAAATTAATTTGAGGGAACTATGATATATAGCTTAAAAATATGAGCTTTGCTGTCATATTACTTAATAAACATGTGGCCTTAGGCAAGTTACTTAAACTTTTTAATTCAGAGTCCAGCATCTGAAAAATAGAGTAAATAAGTTTATTTCTTATATAATGTAGTGAGAACTAAATGAAACAATGCGAGTGCAATGGTTTGGGTATTTGTCCTCTGCAAACCTCATGTTGAAATTTGATTCCCATTGTTGGAAATGGGACCTAACGGGAGATGCTTAGGTGATGGAAGAAGATCCTTTATGAATAGACTAAAGCCCTCCCTAAGTGGTGAGTGAGTTCTTACTCTATTAGTTCCTACAAGAGTGGTTGTAATAAACAGCCTGGCATCTCCCACTTCTCTCTCTCTCTCTCTCTCTCTCTCTCTCTCTCTCTCTACTTCCTCACTCAACATGTGATCTCTGTACACACCCGTTACCTTTCACCTTCCCCCGTGAGTGGAAGCAGCCTGAGACTCTCACCGGAAGCAGATGTCGCATCTTGAACTTTCCAGCCACCAAAATCATGAGCCAAATGAACCTTTCTCCTTTACAAATTACCCGGCTTCAAATATTCCTTTACAGCAACATTAAATGACAGCAGATAAAGCACTTGGCAAACAAGCTGACTCATAATAGACACAAAATAAGTGTTTAATTGTAGCAGTAACAACAATGCTTACAAGTAGCTGATTGGCCTAGACGAAAGATGAAAAGGAAAGCACATACATTACAAAAGATGACTGGAGGATTATTTTTTCCTTTTTGCTGTTTTGAAATATCTTAGTGCTGTTTCATTTATTCATTGTTGTAGATTTATATGAGTTGATTGTGCGGGCGGATCACGAGGTCAAGAGATCGAGACCATCCTGGTCAACATGGTGAAACCCCGTCTCTACTAAAAATACAAAAAAAAAATAGCTGGGCGTGGTGGCGCGCGCCTGTAGTCCCAGCTACTCAGGAGGCTGAGGCAGGAGAATTGCTTGAACCCGGGTGGTGGAGGTTGCAGTGAGCCGAGGTCGCGCCATTGCACTCCAGCCTAGTGCCTGGTGACAGAGTGAGACTCTGTCTCAAAAAAAAAAAAAAAAAAAAATTGATTTTTTATGTAGTCATCAAATATTAGAGAAACCTTTGCCATTGACCAGACTTCTGTTGTGGAAGTTTCTTCCTTCAGAAACTGTAGCTGCCAGGCAGGGTGGCTTATGCTGGTTATCTCAGCACTTTGGTAGGCTGAGGTGGGCAGATTGCTTGAGACCATGAGTTCAAGACCAGCCTGGCCAACATGGCAAAACCCCATCTCAACTGAAATTACAAAAATTAGCCAGGAATGGTGGTGCATGCCTGTAATCCCAGCTACTCAGGAAGCTGAGGCAGGAGAATCATTTCAATCCAGGAGGTGGAGGTTGCAGTGAGCCAAGAGTGTGCCACTGCACTTCAGTTTGGGTGACAGAGTGAGATTCTGTCTTAAAACAAAAACAAAAAAACAAAAAACTGTGGATATCTGAATTTTCCAACTTAAATAAAAACCCAGTTTAAAAATTAGACCTTTTGGCTGGGCATGGTGGCTCATGCCTGTAATTCCAGCACTTTGGGAGGCTGAGGTAGGAGGATCACTTGAGGTCAGGAGTTCGAGACCAGCCTGGCCAACATGGTGAAACCCCACCTCTACTACACACACACACACACACACACACACACACACAAATTAGCCAGGCATGGTGGTACACACCTGTAATCCCAGCCACTCATGAGGCTGAGGCAGAGGAATCGCTTGAACCCAGAAGACAGAGGTTGTAGTGAGCCAAGATGGTACCACTGCATTCTAGCCTGGGCAACGGAGTGAGTGAGATTCCATCACACAAAAAAAAAAAATTTAAACCTTTTCAGAAGTAATTAAGTTGGTGCTGAGAATGACTAAGCATAATTGACCCTGGTATTTCATTTCATTGCTAAACATCCTTGGCTTCATTAAAGGAATTTATTCACATACTATCACATTCCTTATCATGTATCTGCAAGTCTCCTTTCTCCTCACTATAACTAAACATACTGAGGAAAATCATTCTGGATGGAAAACTCTGTGGCAGTCTTTTTCTTTCATTCATTTCCATGCTGACAAATTTCTAAGTTGTTCAATTACATAAGATCTGGATATTTTAGTACAAATAGTTCTATTAAGCAACATAAAATGTTTATAACCAGAGCTTGACCAAGAGTGCTGTCTGTCGTTTTTAAAAGAGCCCAACTTTTTTTTACTCCATTCTAACATCGTGTAATAACCTTAAATTAAATTTTAAGTGGCATTTATAAAGAACATAATATTCTTTATAAATGAGTTATAAAGAACTTTGTTAGGAATATAAAGACTCCGGTTCTAGGTTCAGCTTTGTCACTTTCGAGAAATCCATCAGTATTTTAAAATATACCCAGGATTTGTTTTAATCAGGTGTAGTAAGATGACCAACACACAGACAGCTACCTTGAAAAAAGAGCTTATGGCTTGTGGTTCCCAAGAGGAGGGTGCATATCACACCACGCAGAGCCACACAGGGAAGCACTGAGGCCAGTCTAGAGGCAAAAGGGACGTAGCATGGAACCTGATTTATAAAAAAAAGACAGGTGGAAGTGGGTAGATGGACTCCAGATTGGCTGGTTTGCATGACAAATATATGCTCTCAGCAATCTGATTGCTAACTCTAGAAATTCTCTAACCTTGGGAGAGGCAATCCCTCCCCACGTCCCCAAAGTCCTCAGATATCAAAGCATCATAATATATAGCACACAAACATGATGAATACATCAGTTAAAAAATATTTAACTTCTCTAATCCTCAGCTTCCTCAAAGTTAAAAAAATGGAGAAAGCAATCCCTGCCTTAATCCTGGTGATCTAATAATAAATGAGACCTTGGCAGAGTGCTGCCAGCATCTACTACAACTATTCCACCTCACCACTCTCCACAACACTGCTACAGAACTAAAGAGAGTCATTGCTGTGGTTGAAATGTGAGGTTTGTGAAGCAGATACATCTAGAAGGAAAAGGGAGAATGCGGTAACTCAAATCAGACCAGGGAAAAGTATGCTGTGACAAAAAATTGTGAGTGCCCTGAAGACATAGAGAGCTGCTGGCTGATGGGCTGTGATCATGACGGTGTTGGGTATGCTCTGACAGTCCCACTAGGCTCACGTATGCAGGGCTCATCTATGACACTGGGTGGTTTTAATGCTCTTGAGCAGCGACCGGATTCTGCTAATTGCCTCACTGATGATGATGTGGAAAAGCATCAAAAGGTGAATGATTTACCATCTGCCATGAATGCTTTTGCCAACTTTATGAATGAGAAGTTCACTGGATTCTGTGGTTGGTTTTGGTATTTTTCAGGTCCTGTTATTGTTGACCTTTCTTTCTACAGAGTTTAAAACCAGAGACTTTATTACTAAACGGATAACTGACCACATACCAAAAATAAATAAATGAATAAACAAAGACCCACTCATAACCCATAAGTTGCCTTTTGAAAGAATGAATAAGACATTTGAATTGCTCCAAGATGGACATTTGTGACTGTTTTTGCCTGAGTGGGGGGTGTATGTGTGTGTGTGTGCACGTAAGAAGAATTTATGTGAGAGATCTTATACATGCAACTCTTACATAAAATTTTATGAAAAATGAGAGGGCTCAGATTAACTGTAAAACTGACTAGTTGTGGGAAATGGTTTAGAAATAGAAAATAGAAACTATGCTACCAATGTATACTGTAGCAAATTTTTTGTTATTATCATGAGTACTAGTAGATACGACAAAGAAAAATTATATCTTAGCCACCTACCAAACTAACACAATTTTGAATTTATCTGACTTCACCAGAAAAAGTTACAGTGGGATTCTGGAAGAAACAAGAGTGTTATATGAGCACAGTGAAGCAAAAGAAAACAAGAAAGTTTGTGACCATGAAGTGAATCCTTAATGTCAGAGAGCAGAGGCATGAAGAAAAGGATAGATTAAACCCAAAAATAAAGAAAAGAAAGATCCCAGCATGCCACAGGAAAGAGAAGTTCCCCAACACCCATCCTGCTTATTTTTCCAATAAAATACACAGCTGGGCCCACTTTATCATGTTGGTATTTTTGTTGATACCAACTTTATCAACCTTTCCACTAAAAGCAAACTGGACTTAGTTCAGTCAATGATGGCCTGTCTGCATGCCAAGTGTATCCCTTGTATAACTGATTGTGTAACTGTCTGTTGACTAAGTGTATCCCTTGTATAACTGATTGTGTAACTGCAGGCCAAGTGTATCCCTTGTATAACTGAAATTGAGAAATTGGGGCCGAAGTATCAAGTGATTCTAAAGATTGCCAAGGATCCAAGATCTGAATAGTTACCATGCATACACAAAGGAACCTGTGCAGATGACGGCTTAGCAGATGACTGATTCAGCACAGGTGCTACATTGTGGCCACGATTGACTGGACCTTAAAAGATGAATGCATAAGATTCCTTAGAGTCCCTAATTATGTGCATTTCTTACCATAAATACAGCCCTGAACAGATGCTAGATGACTGTGGAGCTCCTCAGTTCTAATTTGTACAAAACAAAGTTCCTCTGCCTTTCTTTCACCAACCTTCTCTTGCTGCCAGTTCATTAAACATGCAATAGCATGAATTATTATTTTCTTCACCCATGCTCCTGTTATGAGCTGAGTAGAGTTAAATATTCTCACTTTTTGATGCTGTTTTGAAATTTATATTTCATGTCATTTACGCATTTTAAATGATGATGAAGGAGTATAAAATTTCAGAAAGGATATGTTGTAGCCTCTTTTTTTGAGGTCTGTTGTACAACTGGTGAATATGATTAATAACAGAGTATTAGACATTTCAAAATTGCTAAGACATTAAATTTCAAATGATCTCACTACAAAAATGTTAAATATAATGTATAGGTTAACTAGTTTGATTTAATTATTCTACACTGTATCCACAAATTATGACATCACCTTGTAACCCATGAATTTATACAATTATAAATTGTCTATTTACAATAAAAAATAATTAGTTGCAACTTTTTTTTTTTAATCAATACTTTTTGTTGGAATTAGTTGCAACTTTTTAAGGGAAAAAAAGGAAAAGCTACAATATGTGCTACTTCTAAGGGTTGATTTCCAATCAACCATTTACTATTTGACATTTCAGAAGTATTTCTATTCAGCATACATGCCTTAAGCACCTAACATCAAGACTCTATTCTGGACAACTGGAGAAACAAAGTTGAATGTAATCACTGTCTTCAGGTTGTTGACAGATCAGTCCTGGAGCTTAGAGCACTGCATACCTGCATAACTACAATAGAAGGCTGGATGTGGTGATGTCTGGTCAGAAAAGCTAAGACTCAAGATTCAGAACATAGGGACCTCATTACTGACTGGCTAGAGCTGGGAAAACACCACTGAGCTGGGCCTTGGGAGCTTGTAGCTCTATAACACAAACTTCTAGGTAAAAAGCATCGTAGAAATTGAGACAAGAGTCCATAGGACAGAAAATGAAAGTTGCATATAAAAACCAGCAGACAATATAGTTTGCAAGGACCACATCGTGTTTGAGTAAGTAATGACTGTAAATATCTCGATTGCAAAGTATTTTCTTCATCGAATTAAATTAGAGTGCAAGAGCTTTTACATCTAAAAAGAACTGTTTCCCTAGCAAATGATCTTGCTTTTTCTGACCCTAAGTAAATGATATTGCTGTGAAACCCCACCTAGTAGTGACTGACATAAATCACCAATAGTTTTAGTTGAAATTATTAGTGTCCACTGAGTGGACTGGCTGAAATCAGTAGAGATCCAAAGCATCTGAAAAATACAGATGTTGGTTTGTTTAACCTTAAAGCCACTTTCCAGCTTGGTGATGCCACCTGCGTTTCTATGTATATTGAGATCAGAGCAAATGAGACTAGTGTTGTGGGTTCTGTAACAATGTAATCAAGTGGATTTATAGAATTTGTAAATTTACCTTTAATTAGCTATCTTTTAAGAATCTTTAGCTAAATATTTCACTGCTACGCACAGGTAGCATTCAAATGAGTGCATTCCATCAATCACCAATAGCAAGGAAGTATTGAAATCCATTCATCACTAGTCCTAGAAAATCGAAAGATGCCTCTACGTTGCTAACAGTGGATTACATAAGCTTCACCTTTATAGGAAAAGATAAAAAGGCTGAGAATTTCGCAAAATTCCAGGTATTCTCCATTCAAAGCATTAGGTTAACACAATGTTTCATACAACAGTGTTTGTAAGAAACTCTAAACCAAAAGTTAGAAAACACATAGAGTTTTCAGGCATTTTTTAAATTAATTCTCAAAAATACTTAAAGACAAAAATCACCAAAGTTTTCGGTAAAAATGCAAAGAGTAAATGTAATTATCTGACGAGATGAGATAGGCATTGATAATTTGATGGCAAGCATGCTTTTATTTATGGAATGGCCACTTCCACAAAGTTGAGAAGCAATACAAAGAACAGAAAATCTGCCATTTCTGCCACTCACACTAACTATGACTAACAGGTAGTGACTACTAATGAGCCCTAGAAATTCATTTTAACCAGTTATTATCCCTACCTTGAAACCTAATTCCAGAACCTAACCCTGGAAGAAGGCATTTTTTATTAACTTATTCACAAAGAACTCATGCAATTTACATTGCTGAAATGGCTATCAGGAAATATTACTTCTCTTTAAATATACTTTAAATATACTTTATGGGATTGGCTTTTTTATGACTTAGGAACGTTTGACTTTGGCATCAGTGGTAAAACATTAACAGTGCCTTTGTAACATTAGCATGGTGTGTGATAACAGAAGAAAATGTGCTACAGAGGGCTTGGGATAAACTTCCCTGAGGAGGAAAAAAATGCAGACCAAGCCTCCAGAGCTTTATGCAAAGATCTTTAGGCAAGAATGGTATTAAGCTACTCGAACCCCACAAACAGAAGCCATTTGTTAGAGGGACTTCTTGAACTTAGCATTTATGGGATATGAGCTGATATAAGCTCTGACATCACTTGACTGGCTCTTTCATTTATGGACATGAAAATCAAGACTCAAACAGGTATGGTGATTTTCCAGATTATATACCAGTTACCAATTGAGCAGATTCTCCTGGATTCTCAATTACTTCTTTCTTTTTTGAAATGAGTCTTACTCTGTCGCCCAGGCTGGAGTGCAATGGTGTGATCTCGGCTCACTGCAGCCTCCGCCTCCCAAGTTCAAGCAATTCTTGTCCCTCAGCCTTCCAAATGGCTGGGATTACAGGGGTGCACTACCACATCCAGCTAATTTTTGTGTTTTTTAGTAAAGACAAGGTTTTACCATGTTGGCCAGGCAGGTCTCAAACTCCTGACCTCAGGTGATCCGCCCACCTGGGCCTCACAAAGTGCTAGGATTGCAGGCGTGAGCCACTGCGCCCGGCCCACGACTCCTTTCTCTGTATCAGCCTTCCATGCTATTCTCATATTTTGTCATTTCACCCCTTGAATTCAATGCCTCAATCACACTGAGGTCCTTTCATTGCTTCCCCCAAAGTCTGCCCCTCAAAGAATGATCTCAGGCTCCCTTGTCTCTAAGCCTTCATGCTTGTAGTTCCTTGCTTTGAAACCCATTCATGCCCATACTCCACCCCCACCAAACTCCATGTCTCATTAACTCCTAGCCATTGTTCAAATCCCAGTTTAGTGAGGCCTCTAAACTCTCAGAAATCTAGGTTATATATACTTTCTTTCTGTTCCCATTCCACTCTCTACTTTCCCCATCATAACATGTCAAACATTGCATTGCAATTGTCTGATTATTTATTTGAAGAATTCTTGAATTCTTCAAATGATGAACCACATTCATTATTATAACCCCAATATCAAGTACAATGCCTGAAACCTGAAAGTTGCTCTATAAAAAATTTTTGTTTAAATAAATATGAACAAAAATTAATGAACAAAAGTCCCAAATACAAATGCATTTTAACAGTGGATTTAAATAGAATATGGCACACATCTAGGGAACCCACCAATGCACAATGTATAATGTATGTTATTCTTACTAATAGAGAATAGTTAGACAGCTGTTAAAAGTATGAGTATAACATCACAGGAGATGAAGAACAAGAGAAAGAAGCTGATATTTGAAGTGGAATACCACGATGATCCTCACGCAGCCATTCACAATTAGAAAATAGAGAGGCACTGGCTATAAATGTGCACTTGCTCTCCTACCTTCCTTCACCTTCTTCTAGAGACATTAAATTATATAAAGTAATATTTACAACAATGCATTTTTGGTTTTGTAACATTTATAGATATAATATGTATAACAATAAATATGACCAAATTAGGGATATAGTTATATAATAGCAACATTTTCATGTCTCACCGAAATTAACTTAGTATAAATCTGAAGCTGATTTCTATGAAGTTCAGATATATATGATAAGCCCTAGAGCAACCACTAAGAAATAACAGGGGAGTTTCCGAGACGACCAAATAGGAACAGCTCCCGCGTGCAGCTCCCAGCGAGACCAACGCAGAAGGCAGGTGATTCCTGCATTTCCAACTGAGGTACCCGGTTCCTCTCATTGGAACGGGTTGGACAGTGGATGCAGCCCAAGGAGGACAAGCTGAAGCAGGGTGGGGCTTTGCCTCACCCAGGAAGTGCAAGGGGTCAGGGAACTCCTTCTCCTAGCCAAGGGAAGCCATTAGGGACTGTATACTGCACTCCCACCCAGATACTGTGCTTTTCCCACAGTCTTTGCAACCCGCAGACCAGGAGATTCCCCCTAGTACCTACACCACCAAGGCCCCAGGTTTCCACCACAAAACTGGGATGCCTTTTGGGCAGACATCAAGCTTGCCACAGCAATTTTTTTTCATACCCCAGTGGCTGGAATGCCAGCAAGCCAGGACCACTCACTCCCCTGGAAAGGGAGCTGAAACCAGGAAGCCAAGTGGTCTGGCTCAGCAGGTCCCACCACCATGGAGACCAGCAAGCTAAGATCCACTGGCTTGAAATTCTCGCAGCCAGCACAGCAGCCTGAGCTCGACCTGGGACACTCAAGCCAGGTGGTGGGGAGGGGCGCCCACCATTGCTGAGGCTTGAGTAGGCGGTTTTAAACTCTCAGTATAAGCAAAGCCATGGGAAGTTGGAAGTGTGAGGAGCCCACCACAGCTCAGCAAGGCACTGCAGGAAGGCTGTCTTACTAGATTCCTTCCTTACTGGGCAGGGCATCTCTGAAAAAAAGGCAGCAGCCCCAGTCAGGGACTTATAAATAAAGCTTCCATCTCCCTGGGACAGAGCACCTGGGGAAAGGAGCGGTTGTGGACACAGCTTCAGCAGACTTAAACATCTCTGCCTAGCAACGCTGAAGATAGCCGCAGATCTCCCAGCAAAGCACTTGAGCCCTGCTAAGGGACAGACTTCCTCCTCAAGTGGGTCCCTGACTCCTGTGCCTGCTGACTGGGCGACACCTCCCAGCAGGGGTTGAAAGACACCTTATACAGGAGAGCTCTGGCTGGCATCTGGAGAGTGCCCCTCTGGGATGAAGCTTCCCAAAGAAGGAACAGGCAGCAATCTTTGCTGTTTGGCAGCTTCCACTGGTGATATCCAGGCAAACAGGGTCTGGAGTGGACCTCCAGCAAACTCGAGCAGCCCTGCAGCAGAGGGGCCTGACTATTAGAAGAAAAACTAACAAACAGAAAGGAATAACATCAACATCAACAAAAAGGACACCCACACAAAAACCTCAACCAAAGGTCACCAGCATCAAAGACCAAAGGCATCATGATACCCACCCCAAACTATACTATAGGGCTACCATAACCAAAACACCATGGTGTTGCTACAACAGACACATAGACCAATGGAACAGAATACAGAACTCAGAAGTGAAGCTGCACACTTACAACCATCCAATCTTCAGCAAAGCTGACAAAAACAACCAGTGGGAAAAGGACTCCCAGTTCAATCAATGGTGCTGACATAATTGGCTAGCCACATGCAAAAGACTGAAACTGAACCCCTACCCTTACAACCACATATAAAAATCAACTCACAATGGATTAAAGACTTAAATGTAAAACCCAAAACTATAAAAATCCTGGAAGATGACCTTGGCAATACCACTCCAGACATAAGCCTGGGCAAAGATTTCATGATGAATACTCTAAAAGTAATTGCAACAAAAGCAAAAATTAACAAATGGGCCCTAATTAAACTAAAAAGCTTCTGTACAGCAAAAGAAACTACCAACAGAATAAACAGACAACCCACAGGATGAAAAAAAAAATTTGAAAACTGTGCATCTAACAAAGGTCTAATATCCAGCATCTATAAGGAACTTAACAAGCAAAAAATAAACCCCATTAAAAAGCAGACAAAGGACATGAACAGACACTTTTCAAAAGAAGACATACATGCAGCCAACAAGCATACGAAAAAGTGTTCAACATCACCGATCCTTAGAGAAATACAAATCAAAACCACAGTGAGATACCATCTCATACCAGTCAGAATGGCTATTACCAAAAGGTCAAAAAATAAAAGATGCCGTTAAGATTGTAGAGAAAAGGGAATGCTTAAGCACTGCTGGTGGGAATGTAAATTAGTCTGGCCTTCTCGGAAAGCAGTGTGATGATTACTTAAAGAATTTAAAATTACCATTTGACCTAGAAAGCCCATTATTGGGTATATACCCAAAAGAATATAAATTATTCTACCATAAAGGCGCTTGCATGCATGGGTTCATTGCAACACTATTCACAATAGCAAAGACATGGAGTCAACCTAAATGCCCATTAACAGTAGGCTGGATAAATAAAATGTAGTATACCATGGAATACTATGCAGCCTTAAAAAAGAAAATAAAAAAAGATCATGTCGTTTGCAGGAACATAGGTGGAGCTGAAGGCCATTATCCTATGCAAGCTAATGCAGGAACAGAAAGCCAAATACCGCATGTTCTTACTTATAAATGGGAGTTAAACAATGAGAAAACATTGACACTAAGAAAGGGAGAGCAGACACTGGGGCCTACTTGAGGGTGGAGGCCAGAGGGTGGGAGGAAGAAGAGGATCAGAAAAAATTCCTATCAGGTACTATGCTTATTAATCCATGACAAAATTGTCTATACACCAAACCCCCATGACACACAATTTACCTGTTTAACAAACTGTGCATGTACCCCTGAACCTAAAATAAAAGTTTAAAAAGTTAAAAAATTTAATAATAAAAGCATAACTCAACTGTATATTATCTATAAGAAACTCACTTCATGTATAGTTATGTAGGTAGATTGAAAGTAAACAGCTAAAATATATATCACACCAACAATCAAAAAGCAAGGGTGGCTATATTAAATATCAGCTAAAATGGACTTCGGAGAAAATAAAATTATTGCAGGTTTGGGAAACATTATATAATGATAAAAGGGTAATTTATCAAGAAAACACAGCAATCCTAAATGTGTATGCACCAACCAGAGCTGCAAATTTGTCAAACAAAATTTGATAGACTGGAAAGAAAAAACAGATAAATCTACAATTTTAGTTGAAGACTTCAGTATTCCTTCTAAACAACTGATAGGAAGAAAGAAAGCAAGCAAAAGTACAGAGGCACTTAAAACCATCATCAGCCAACAAGACCTTATAGACATTTGTTAACACTCCATTCCAAGGCCGCAGAAGACACATTCTTTTTCAGCATCCACAAAACATCCCGGAATAGACTGTATCCTGGGCCATATAACTAACTTTTACAAATATAAAAAGAGTTGAAATCACACAGTGCATATAATCTGATGACAATGGAATCAAACTAGAAATCAGTAACAGAAATTTAACTAGAACTTAATAATGAATAACAGAAAAATCTCTAAACACTTTTAAGCTAAACAATGTACTTTTAAACAATCTATGATCCTGGCAGTTTTGGGAGGCTAAGATGGGAGAACTGTTTGAGCCCAGGAGTTGGAGACCAGCCTGAGCAACATGGTGAGCCTCCATCACTACAAAAATTTAAAAATTGGCTGGACACAGTAGTGCACACCTGTAGTTCCAGTAACTCCAGAAGCTGGCGTGGAGGATTGCTTGAGCTCAGGAGGTTGAGGCTACAGTGAGCCATACTGGTGTTCTGCATTCCAGCCTCAGTGACAGTGCAAGATCCTGTCTCAAAAATAATAATAATAATAAAATAATCTATAAGTGAAAGAAGACTCCTCAAAGGAAAATTTTCAAAATACACTAAAGCTGATAAAATGAAAATACATCAGCTCTGGTGTCACACAGCCAAAGCTGTTCAGAGTTAGATACTTAGAGTGCTAAAAGCTTACATTAGAAAAGAAGAAAAGTTGGAAATCAGTAATCCAAATTCATATGCTATGTTCCCAGAAACAGAAAAGCAAAATAAGCCCAAAACAAACAGAAAGGAAATAAGAAAAATAAGAGCAGAAATTAATGAAACAGAAGAGAAAAATCAAAGAAACAAGAGCATCTGAAAAGATCAATAAAATTAATAAACTAAAAAAAAAAAACAGAAGACACAAATTACTAATATTAAGAATAAAACAGCTGGGCACAATGGCTCATGCCTGTAATCCCAGCACTTTGGGAGGTCAAGGCAGGCAGATCACCTAAGATCAGGAGTTCAAGACCAGCCTGGTCAACATAGGGAAACACTGCCTCTACTGAAAAAAATACAAAAATTTGCCAGGTGTGGTGTCGGACACCTGTTATCCCAGCTACTTGGGAGGCTGAGGCAAAAAAATCTCTTGAACCTGGGAGGTGGAGGTTGTGGTGAGCCAAGATCGTGCCACTGCGCTCCAGGCTGGAGCGCACAACAAGAGTGACACTCCCCCTCAGAAGAAAAAAAAAAGAATAAAACAAGAATATGGCTGCAGACACTGCAGACATCAAAAAGATAATAAAGGAATAAATAACACTACTAGCAATTCTACACAGATAAATTTGACAATTTAGGTAAAGTTGACCAATTCCTCAAAATTGCAAACTATGAAAACTCACCAAATAAGAAATAGATTATTTGTATAACCTTATAACTATTAAGGTAATTTAATTTATAACTTAAGACATCTCAAAAAGAAGATTCGACCAAACATTTAAAGAATTAACATAGGTTTGGCACAGTGGCACATGACTGTAATCCCAGCATTTTGGGAGGCCCAGGTGGGTGGATCACTTGAGCCTAGGAGCTCAAGAACCAGTCTGGGCAACATAGTGAGACCCCATCTCTACAAAAAATACAATTAGCTGTGCTTAGTGACACACACATGCAGTTCGAGCTACTCAGAAGGCTGAGGTGGAAGGATCAGTTGAGCCTGGGAGGTTGAGGCTGCAACAAGCGATTGATCACACCACTGCACTCCAGCCTAGGTGACAAAACAAGAACCTATCTCTGAAACAAAGAAAAAGAAATAACAGTTCTACACAATCTCCTCCGCAAAATAAAAGAGGTGAAAATACTTCCAGGATCATTTTATAAAATTAGTATTACTGTGACACCAAAACCAAAGATGGTGTCAAAAAAAAGAAGACAACTAACATTAATAACTCATATAGACACAAAAATCTTTACCAGAATGCTAGCAGTGATTAATATATAAAAGTGAATCCAGTGGTTTACATATAAAAAGAATTATACACCAAGTGTGATTTTTTCCATGTATGCAAGGCTAATTCTACATTTGAAAATTAATCAATATAATCTACACAGTAAAAGAGAAAAATCAGTTGATTGTATCATCTGACACAGAACAAGCGTTTACTTATTCTCTCTTGTCTTCTAGCAAAACCCTGCCCACTGGTGTTGCCTTTCACTGGAAATGTATTTTATCTGCATTCTTCATCAAGATCCTTGGGCCTTGGGTCAAGACTCTCAGTCCACACACAGAGACTTTCTCAGCTCCAAATTCAAATTGGTAGGCCCTGTATGCAAATTAGTTTCACTTCTTCTGAGCAACCAGCTTTGCATACCAGAGTGAGAAGCTCTTGATAAACTGCTAGAGAAAATCTGATACCATCCTAATCTCTCAACAAGGGGCTTACATTCAGAAACCCAAAAGAATTACTCAAGTTTAGAGACAAATATGAGCATTTCTGTATT
>PVKV010031593.1:0-20822 GCA_004027835.1 Alouatta palliata | reverse complement strand
AACAGACCCCAGTGTGATACGCTCCCCTCCCTGTGTCCATGTGTTCTCATTGTTCAACACCCGTCTATGAGTGAGAATATGCGGTGTTTGGTTTTCTGTTCCTGTGTCAGTTTGTGCCATTCACAATTGCTACAAAGAGAATCAAATACCTAGGAATACAACTAACAAGGAAGGTAAAGGACCTCTTCAAGGAGAACTACAAACCACTGCTCAATGAAATAAGAGAGGACACAAACAGATGGAGAAACATTCCATGTTCATGGCTAGGAAGAATCAATATCGTGAAAATGGCCGTACTGCCCAAAGTAATTTACAGATTCAATGCTATCCCTATCAAGCTGCCAATGACCTTCTTCGCAGAACTGGAAAAAACCACCTTAAACTTCATATGATTGAACTAATTTACATTCCCGCCAACATTGTAAAAGTGCTTGCGTAAAAGTGTTCTATCTGCTTGTGTGAAAGTGTTCCTTTTTCTCTGCAACCTCGCCAGCATATGTGGTTTCTTGACTTTTTTTTTTCATTTTTTTTTTAATTGTACTTTTGGTTCTGGGGTACATGTGCAGATCATGCAGGATTGTTGCATAGGTACAAACATGGCAATGTGGTTTGCTGCCTCCATCACCTACATCTGGCATTTCTCCTCATATTATCCTTCCCCGACCTCTGCACCCCACCCGCTGTCCTTCCCTTGGCCCCCCCCAATAGACCCCACTGTGTGATGCTCCTCTCCCTGTGTTCTTGTGTTCTCATTGTTCATCACCCGCCTATGAGTGAGAACATGCAGTGTTTGATTTTCTGTTCTTGTGTCAGTCTGCTGAGAATTATGATTTCTGGGTTCATCCATGTCCCTACAAAGGACACAAACTCATCATTTTTTATGGCTGCATAGTATTCCATGGTGTATATGTGCCACATTTTCCTTGTCCAGTCTATCATCGATGGGCATTTGAGTTGGTTCCAGGTCTTTGCTATTATAAACAGTGCTGCTATGAACATACGTGTTCATGTGTCTTTATAATAGAATGATTTATAATCCTTTGGATATATACACAGTAATGGGATTGCTGGGTTAAACGAAATTGCTCTTTCTAGGCCCTTGAGGAAGCACCCCACTGTCTTCCACAATGGTTGAACTAATTTACACTCCCACCAACAGTGTAAAAGTGTTACTATTTCTCCACATCCTCTCCAGCATCTGTTGCCTCCAGATTGTTTAATGATTGCCATTCTAACTGACGTGAGATGGTATCTCAATGTGGTTTTGATTTGCATTTCTTTAATAATCAGTGATATGAGCATTTTTTCATATATTTGTCGGCCTCATATATGTCTTCTTTTGAAAAGTGTCTTTTCATATCCTTTGCCCACTTTTGGATGGGTTTGTTTGTTTTTTTCTTGTAAATCTATTTTAGTTCCTTGTAGATTCTGGATATTAGCCCTTTGTCAGTTGGGTAGATTGCAAAAATTTTTTCCCTTTCTGTTGGTTGCCGGTTCATTCTAATGATTGTTTCTTTTGCTGTACAGTAGCTCTGGAGTTTAATTAGGTCCCATTTGTCTATTTTTACTTTTGTTCCCAATGAGTTTGGTATGTTAGTAATGTAGTCCTTGCCTATGCCTATATCCTGAATGGTTTTGCCTAGGTTTTCTTCTAGGGTTTTTATGGTGTTAGGTCTTATGTCTTTAATCCATCTGGAGTTAATTTTAGTGTAAGGTGTCAGGAAGGGGTCCAGTTTCTGCTTTCTTGACTTTTTAATAATCGCTATTCTGACTGACATGAGATGATATCTCATTGTCGTTTTTATTTGCATTTATCTAATCATCCATAATGTTGACCTTTTTTTTCATATGTTTGTTGGTTGCATGTATGTCTTGTTTTGAAAAACGTATCCATGTACTTTTGCCCACTTTTTGATGGTGTTGTTTATTTTTTTCTGTAAATTTGCTTAAGTTCCTTGTAGATTCTGGATATTAGATCTTTGTCAGATGGATAGATTGCAAAAATGTTTTCCCAATATGCAGGTTGTCTGTTCACTCTGGTGATAGTTTCTTTTGCTGTGCAGAAGTGCTTCAGTTTAGTTAGATCCTGTTTGTCCATTGTTACTTTTGTTGCAATTGCTTTGGTGATTTCATCATACAATATTTGCTCATGCCTATGTTCTGAATGGTATTATCTAGATTTTCTTCTAGAGTTTTTATAGTTTTGTGTTTTACATTTAAGTCATTAGTTAATCTTGAGTTAATTCTTGTATAAATTATAAGAAAGAGATCTAGTTTCAGTTTTCTGCATATGACTAGCCAGTTCTTCCAGCACCATTTGTTAAAGAGGGAATCCTTTCCCCATTGGTAGTTTTTGTTAGGTTTGTCAAAGATCAGATAGAGTAGATGTGTGGTCTTATTTCTGAGTTATCTATTCTGTTCCACTGGTTTAGGTGTCTTTTTTTTTTTTTTTTTTTTTTTTTTTTTTTTTTTTTTTTTTTTTTTTTTTTTTTTTTTTTTTTTTTTTTTTTTTTTTTTTTTTTTTTTTTTTTTTTTTTTTTTTTTTTTTTTTTTTTTTTTTTTTTTGTATCAGTGCTATGCTGTTTTTGTTACTTCAGCCTTGTAATATAGTTTGTAGTTGGGTAGTGTGATGCCTCCAGGTTGCTTGTTTTGCTTAGGATTGTCCTGGCTATATGAACTCTTTTTTTCATTCCATATATATTTTAAAATAGTTTTTTCCCCCCTAATTCTGTGAAGAATGTCAGTGATAGCTTAACGGGAATAACATTGAATGTAAAAATTTCTTTGGTCAGTATGGCCATTTTCACAATATTGATTCTTTCTATCCGTGAGCATGGCATGTTTTTCTGTCTGTCTGTGTCCTCCTTGATTTCCTTGAGCAGTGATTTATGGTCTCCATGAAGAGGTCCTTTACATTTCTTGTTAGCTCTATTCCTAGGTATTTTATTATCTTTTTGGCAATTGTGAATGGGAGTTCATTAATGATTTGGCTTTCTGCTTCTCTGTTGTTGGTGTATAGAAATTCTTGTGATTTCTGCACATTGATTTTGTGTCCTGAGACTTCTGGAGTTGCTTGTCAACCTGAGAAGCGTTTGCTGAGTCAATTGGGTTTTCTAGATATAGGATTATGACACCTGTAAATAGACAATTTGACTTTCTCTCTTCCTATTTGAATATCCTTTATTTCTGTCTCTTGCCTGATTTCCATGGCCAGAACTTCAAATACTATGTTGAATAAGTGTGTTGAGAGAGGGTATCCTTGTTTTGTGCTGATTTTTAATGAAAATTCTTCCAGCTTTTGCACATTCAGTGTGATACTGGCTGTGGGTTTGTCATAAATGGTTATTATTTTGAGGTATATTACTTAAATATCTAGTTTATTGAGAGTTTTTAACATGATGCACTGTTGAATTTTATCCACGGCCTTTTCTGCATCTATTGAGATTATCATCTGATTTTCTTTGCCTTTAGTTCTGTTTATGTGCTGAATTACATTTACTGATTTGCATGTGTAGAACCCCCCTTGCATCCTGGGGAATAAGCCACCTTGATCATGATGAACAAGCTTTTTGATGTGCTGCTGGATTCAGTTTGTCAGTATTGTATTAAGGATGTTTACATCAATGTTCTTCAGGGACATTGGTCTGAATTTTTTTTTTGGGGTATATCTGTGCCGGGTTTTCATATCATAATGATGCTCGCTTTATAGTAATCTTTGATTGTAGTTTGTATTTCTGTGGAGTCAGTGGTGATATCCCCTTTATCATTTTTTATTCCATCTATTTGATTCTTCTCCCTTTTCTTTTTTATTAATCTGGCTAGCAGTCTGTCTATTTTGTTGATCTTTTCAAAAAACCAGCTCCTGGATTTATTGAGCTTTTGAAGGATTTTTTGCCTCTCTATCTCCTTCAATTATGCTCTGATCTTAGTTATTTCTCGTCTTCTGCTAGGTTTTGAGTTTTTTGATCTTGCTCCTCTAGCTCTTTCAATTTTGATGATAGGGTGTCGGTTTTAGATCTTTCTTTGCTTCTCTGTTGGGCATTTAGTGCTATAAATTTCCCTTCACACACTGCTTTAAATGGGTCCCAGAGATTTTGGTACATTGTGTCTTTGTTCTCATTGGTTTCGAAGAATGTCTTTATTTCTGCCTTCATTTTATTGTTTATCCAGTAGACATTCAGGAGCCAGTTGTTCAGTTTCCATGAAGTTGTGTGGTTCTGACTTAGTTTCTTACTTCTGAGTT
Source organism: Alouatta palliata (assembly GCA_004027835.1). NCBI lineage: Eukaryota > Metazoa > Chordata > Mammalia > Primates > Atelidae > Alouatta > Alouatta palliata. Next base: position 16,579 of record PVKV010031593.1, on the reverse strand, counting down.
CTAATTTGATTGCACTGTAGTCTAAGAGACTGTTTGTTATGATTTCCATTCTTTTGCATTTGCTGAGGAGTGATTTACTTCCAATTATGTGATCAGTTTTAGAGTAGGTGCCATGCGGTGCTGAGAAGAATGTATATTCTGTGGATTTGTGGCGGAGATTTCTATAGATGTCTATTAGATCTGCTTGGACCAGATCTGAGTTCAAATCCTGGATATCCTTGTTAATTTTCTGTCTCATTGATCTGTCTAATATTGACAGTGGAGTGTTAAAGTCTTCCACTATTATTGTGTGGGAGTCTAAGTCTCTTTGTAGGTCATTAAGAACCTGCTTTGTGTACCTGGGTGCTCCTTTATTGGGTGCGTATATATTTAGGATCGTTAGTTCTTCTTGGTGCAATGCTTGCTTTATAAAATGAGTTAGGGAGGAGTCTCTCATTTTCATTTTTTTGAAATCATTTCAGAAGAAATGATAATACCAGTTCCTTTTTTACCTCTGGTAGAATTCAGCAGAAAATCCACCTGGCCTAAGTATTTCTTGGTTGGTAGGCTATTAACTGCTGCCTCAACTTCAGCCCTTGTTATTGGTCTATTCAGGGGATTTTGACTTCTTCGTGGTTTAGGCTAGGGAGGTTGCAAGTGTCCAGGAATTTATCCATTTCTTCTAGGTTTACTGGTTTATGCGCATACAGTTGTTTGTAGTAATCGCTGATGGTGGTTTGTATTTCTGTGGAATCTGTGGTGATAGTCCCTTTATCATTTTTTATTGCATCTATTTGACTATTCTCTCTTTTCTTTTTTACTAATCTGGCTAGTGGTCTGTCTATTTTGTTTACCTTTTCAAAAAAGTAGCTCCTAAATTTATTGATTTTTTGAAGAGTTTTTTGTGTTTTTATCTCCTTCAGTTCTGCTCTGATTTTAGTTATTTCTTGTCTTCTGCTAGGTTTTGAATTTTTTTTGATCTTGCTCCTCTAGCTCTTTCAATTTTGATGCTAGGATGTTGATTATAGATCTTTTCTTGCTTCTCATGTGGGCATTTATTGCTATATATTTTCCTCTGGACACTGCTTTAAATATGTCCCAGAGATTCTGGTATGTTATGTCTTCATTCAGTTGGTTTCAAAGAACACGTTTATTTCTGCCTTTATTTCATTGTTTATCTAGTCAACATTCAAGAGCCAGTTGTTCACTTTCCATGAAGTTGTGCAGTTCTGAGTTAGTTTCTGATTTCTGAGTTCTAACTTGATTGCACTGTGGTCTGAGAGACTGTTTGTTATGATTTCTGTTCTTTTGCATTTGCTGAGGAGTGATTTACTTCCAATTATGTGGTCAATTTTAGAGTAGGTGTGATGTGGTACTGAGAAGAATGTATATTCTGTGGATTTAGGATGGAGAGTTCTGTAAATGTCTATTAGATTTGCTTGGTCCAGGTCTGAGTTCAAGTCCTGGATATCCTTGTTAATTTTCTGTCTCATTGATCTGTCTAATGTTGACAGTCAAGTGTTCAAGTCTCCCACTATTATTGTGTGGGAGTCTAAAATCTCTCTGTAAGTCATTAGGAACTTGCTTTATGTATCTGGGTGCTCCTGTATTGCGTGGGTATATATTTAGGATCGTTAGCTGTTCTTGTTGCACTGATCATTTCACCATTATGTAATGTCCTTCTTTGTCTCTTTTGATCTTTGTTGGTTTAAAGTCTATTTTATCAGAGACTAGGATTGCAAATCCTGCTTTTTTTTTGCTCTCCATTTGTTTGGTAAATCTTCCTCCATCCCTTTATTTTGAGCCTATGTGTATCCTTGCATATGAGATGGGTTTTCTGGACACAGCACACTGATGAGTTTTGACTTTTTATCCAATTTGCCAGTTGGTGTCTTTTGATTGGGGCATTTAACCAATTTACATTTAGGGCTAATATTATTATATGTGAATTTGATCCTGCCATTTTGCTGCTAGCTGGTTGTTTTGCCTGTTAGTTGATGCAGTTTCTTCATTGTGTCAATGCTTTTTACCATTTGGTATGTTTTTGGAGTGGCTGGTAGTTGTTGTTCCTTTCTATGTTTAGCACTTCTTTCAGGAGCTCTTGTAAAGCAGGCCTGGTGGTGATGAAATTTCTGAGTAATTGCTTGTTTGTAAAGGATTTTATTTCTCCTTCGCTTATGAAACTTAGTTTGGCTGGATATGAAATTCTAGGTTGAAAGTTCTTTCCTTTAAGGATGTTGAATATTGGTCTTCACTCTTCTGGCTTGTAGGGTTTCCGCTGAGAGATCTGCTGTGAGTCTGATGGGCTTCCCTTTGGGCATAACCTGACCTTTCTCTCTGGCTACCCTTAGCATTTTCTCCTTCATTTCAAACCTGGTGAATCTGACGTTTATGTTCCTTGGGGTTGCTCTTCTTGAGGAATATCTCTGTGGTGTTCTCTGTATTTCCTGGATTGAATATTGACCTGCCTTTCCAGATTGGGGAAGTTTTTCTGGATAATACCCTGAAGAGTGTTTTCCTGCTTGGATTCATTCTCTCTGTCACATTCAGGTACACCTATCAAATGTAGATTAGGTCTTTTCACATAATCCCATATTTCTTGGAGGGTTTGTTCGTTTCTGTTTACTCTTTTTTCTCCAATCTTGACTTCTCATTTTATTTCATTGAGGTGATCTTCAATCTCTGATATTCTTTCTTCTGCTTTGTCAATTCAGCTATTGAAACTTGTGTGTGCTTCGTGAAGTTCTTGTGCTGTATTTCTCAGCTCCATCAATTCATTTATATTCCTCTCTAAGCTATTTATTCTTGTTAGCAATTCGTGAAACCTTTTTTCAAAGTTCTTAGTTTCTTTGCATTGGGTTAGAACATGTTCTTTTAGCTCAGAGAAGTTTCTTATTACTCGCCTTCTGAAGCCTGTTTCTGTCAATTCATCAGACTCATTCTCCATCCAGACTTGTTCCCTTGCTTGTGAGGAGTTGTGATCCCTTGGAGGACAAAAGGCGTTCTGGTTTTGTGTGTTTTCATCCTTTTTGCACTGGTTTCTTCCCATCTTTGTGGATTTATTTAGCTGTGGTCTTTGTAGTTGGTGACTTTCAGATGGGTTCTCTGAATGGACGTCCTTTTTGTTGAAGATGATGTTATTTCTTTCTGTTTCTTAGTTTTCCTTCTGACAGTCAGGCCCCTCTGCTGTAGGACTGCTGGAGGTCCACTCCAGACCCTGCTTGCCTGGGGATCACCTGCAGTGCCTACAGAACAGTAAGGGTTGCTGCCAGTTTCTTCTTCTGCTATCTGTGTTCCAGAAGGATACCTACCAGATGTCAGCCTCAGCTCTTCTTTATGAGGTGTCTCTGGATATATGGTGGTTGGGGAGCTGCTTGAGGAGACAGTCTGTCCCTTTTAGGAGCTCAAGTGCTGAGCTGTGAGCTCCTTTGCTCTGTTCAGAGCTGCTGGGCAGGTACGTTTAAGTCTTCCATAGTGGAACTCATAACCACCTTTTTTTTTTTTCCCCCAGGTGCTCTGTCCCAGGAAGGTAGGGCTTTATTTATGTTTCTGTCATGCTGCTGCCTTTTTTCAGGGATGCCCTGCCCAGAAAGAAGGTAGCCTAGTCACAGTCAGCCAGCAGAGGTGTTGCTGAGCTACCATGGGCTCTGCCCAGCTGCTGTGTGAACTTCCTTGCAGTGTTGCTTATAGGAGTATAGTTAGAACTGCCTTGGTAATGCGGTCTGCCTCTGTAATGGTGGACTCTTTCTAACGGTGGACTGCCTTGGCAATGGCAGGCTGCCTTGGTAATGACAGACTGCCTCAGTAATGGTGGACTTCCTCGATAGTGGTGGACTGCCTTGGTAATGGCGGATGCCCTTCCACCACAGAGCTGGACTGTCCCAGGTTCGGCTTTGCTTGCTGTGAAACTCTCAATCCAGAGTGTTTCAGATTGCTGGACTTTGTGGCAGGGGAGGACTGGCAAAGCCAGATCACCTGGTTTCCTGTTTCAGTCCCCTTTTTTTTCAGTTGAACAGGCCACTCTCTTCCTGGTGTTCCAGTCACCAGTTGAAACAGCCCCCAGATTTGTGTGAGTTTTTGTGCAGAGACCCACTGCTCTTCCTCAAACAGCTGCGCTGGAGACTCACGGCCCTTTTTTGCCCAGAAATCTCCTGACCTGGCTCCCTGTTTTGGTCTCCTTTTTCTTCAGTTGAATGGGCGAATCTGTCTCCCAGGCATTCCAGTTGCCACTTGAAAAGGCACCCGGCTTTGTGTGTGTTTTCGTGCGGAGACGTGTTGCGCTGGCTGAAACAGCCACGCTGGAGACGTGGTGCTTTTCTGCCCAGGCATCTCCTGACTTCACTCCCTGTTTCAGTCCCCTTTTTATCAGTTGAATGGTGACTCTGTCTCCCAGGTGTTCCAGTTGCCTGTTGAAATTGTGCCCGGATTTGTGTGAGTTTTTGTGTGGAGACCCACCACACTGACTGAAACAGCCTTGCTGGAGACTCGTGATGCTTTTCCATCTGGGAATCTCCTGGTCTATGGGCAATAAAAATTTATTTGGAAATGTGGTGACCACTCACCCTCTGCATTTTCACTGGGAGCTGCAATCCAGAGATGTTCCTATTCGGCCATCTTGGATCTCTCCTTCCTCATATTCATTGAATGTTCTTTTTAATGTATTGTTGAATTCAGTTTGTTACTATTTTGTTGAGAATTCTTACATCAATGTTCATCAGAGATTTTGGCTTGTTTTCTTTTTTTTTTTGATAAGTCTTTGGTTTTTTTTTTAAATCAGGGTAATATTGATCTTGTAGAATGAGTTTGGAATTATCCTACTCACTTCCATTTTATGGAATAATTTGAGTAGAATTGGTATTATTTATTTAATTGTTTGGTAAAATTCAGCAGTGATGACATTGTGTCCCAGGCTTTTGTTTGCTGGGGGACTTTATATTGTAATTTCAGTCTTGTTACTTGTTACTGATCTGTTTATGTTTTGGACTTCTTTATGGTTCAGTCTTGGTAGATTACATGTGTTTAGAAATTTACCCATTTCTTCTAGATTTTCCAGTGTATTGGCGTATAGTTGCTCATAGTAACCTCTAATAATCCTTTGAGTTTCTGCAGCATTGGTTGCAAAATCTCTTTTTATCTCTGACTTTGTTTATTTTGGTCTTTATTATTTTCTTAGTCTTGTTAAACTTTTTTATTATTTTTATCTTTTGAAAATACTAAATTTTTGTTTTGTTAATCTTTGTATTATTTTCTCCATTTTAATTTTATTTCTGCTTTGATCTTTATTATTTCTTTTCTCCAATGAATTTTCCCTTTCTGTTTTCATTGACCCACTGATCATTTAGGAGAACAATGTTTAAATTCCATGTGATTATATAGTTTCCAAAATTATTATAGATTTCTTATATATATAGCTTTTTTCCATATGTATATTTCTACTATATATATATTTCATCTATCTATCTATCTATAGTTTTATTCCATTGTAATCAGAGTAGATGCTTAGTATTATGTAATTTTTTGGATGTTTTAAGACTTGTTTTGTGGCCTAACATAATGATTTATCTTTGAAAATAATCCATGTGTTGAGAATAATGTGTATTCAACACTCATTAGATGAAATGTAAGTCTTTCTATGTCTATCTCTTTCTTTACCTTCTCTTTAAGTCCAATAACTGTTAGATTTGCCCTTTTAAAAATCTTTTAGGTGTGCTTCATTCTTGTTTGTTTGTTTGTTTTATTGTGGATTTTGAAACAGCCTGTCTTAAAGCTCACTAAGTATTCTGCTTGATCAGTTCTGCTGTTAGGAGACCCCGATGTGTCTTTCAGCATGTCACTCATATTTTTCACCTCCAGAATTTTTGCTTGATTCTTTTAAATTATTTAAATTTCATTGTTCAATTTATCTCATGAAATTATTTTTTTGTTTTTTTTGTTTACATCATAACATCATTTATTATGTGAAATTTTTACAATACAAACAATACAGAAATGCAATATATGAGTACAGCTAAATGCAAAATGGTGACTTTTTTCTCTTCAAGAGGCCATGATTCCCATTTCTAGTAAAATAAAGAGACTGCATATAGGTAGAAACAAGTAGGTCATTAGCTATCTCATGGAATTCTAAATTTCTTCTCTGTGTTATCTTGAATTTCTTTGAGTTTCTGGAAGACAGCTATTTTGAATTCTCTGTCTGAAGAGTTGCATATCTGTGTCTCCAGAAGGTTTGTCCCTGGTGCTTTATTTAGTTTATTTTCTCAGGTTATGTTTTTCTGGATGGTCTTGATGCTTATAAAATTTTGGTGATGTTTGGGCATTGAATAATTAGGTATTTATTGTAGTCTTCACAGTCTAGGCTTGTTTGTACCCATTCTTGGGAAGGCTTCCCGGGTATTTGAAGGGACTTAGCTGTGTGATTAAGTTTTTGGGCACTATAGCTGTATTTCCATTAGTGGCACTCTAAGCCCAGTAACATCGTATTTCTTGCAGATTTGTAGAGTACCACCTTGATGGTTTTAGGTAAGATCTGGAATAATTTTCTGGATTTCCAAGAACAGACTCTTGTTCTCTTTCCTTTCTTTATCCCAAACAGATAGAGTCTATCTCTCTCTCTTCTGAGCTGCCTGGAGCTGAGGGAGGGGTAACACAAACATCCCTGTGGCCACCACCACTTGGACTGTGCTGGGTCTGATTTGAAGCCTACATAGTACTGGGCATTGCCCAAGGCTAGCTGTAACTACTACCTGGCTACTACCTATGTTTGTCCAAGAACCTAGGACTCTACACATACCAGGTGGTTAAGCCAGATAATCTTGTGTCCGTCCCTCCAGGAAAGCAAGTTCTTCTAGAAATGCCATCCAGGAGCCAGTGGCTGGAGGCAGAAACCTTTGATTTTACCTGGAGCTATATTAAAATAGAATACAGCTTAGCCAAAATATGGCTAAGATGGCACTGAGACCACAAGACAAAGTCTTTCCCACTCTTTTTTTCCATTTCCTCAGTCAGAGGTGTTTCTCCCCTCTTCCACCACCAACACCAGTCCACAAGGAGTACTGTCAATGTTTCCTTAAAGTGCAAGGACCCATCAATCAGTTTTTGCTAGGTCTGTGACTCACCTTCACAGCAGTGTTCTCCCCTCTTGCTCAGGGAAGGTCCAGAAATGTCATCCAAGATCCAAGACCTGGAATTGAGTACCCCAAGAGTATTGGTGCTCTCTTCCAATGTGGCAATGCTAGTATCCAAATTGTAAGAAAAAGTTGCCTTTATTCTTCCCTCTCATTTTCTCAAGCAGAAGGAATCTATCTTCATAGCCATCAAAGCTGTGAACATGTGGGGTTAATCTTTATTCCAACATGTCTCCTAGTCCCACCCAAGGCTTATGACATGTGTTCTCTTGTTATCGGTATTGATGATTCAAGGCCCAATCAGGGTTTTAATCATCAGGTAACAAATCCGGTCAGGACACCGTCCTTCCTTTTAAGAAATCAGATTCCCTTCAATTTCAAAGTGTGTCTAGAAATGTCATGCAGGAGTTAGGGCTGGGAATTCGGACTTCCTGCCTCTGCTTAGTGCCCTATTCTATTGTGGCTGAACTGGAATCCAAGTTGCAAAACAAAGTCCTCTTTACTCTTCCCTGTCCTCTCAAGCAGAAGAAAGGGGTTGCTTTTGGATCTGGTGGCTGCATTGCCTGGGGTTGATGTAAGCACTCCCTTAGCTGCCCCAGCTAGTGTCTCACTAGGTCATGTGACTCCCAAGTCCATTGGCTTCTAGTCCAGCACAGCAGTACAAATTGCTTAGAAATTGCAGTCCTTCTGGTCTAGACAGCTTTTTAAATTTATTTAGGATCCTAAAGCGCTTTAGCCCACAGTGGTGAGTCTTACCAAAACTCAGGTTCCAACTGCTAGGATGAGCAATTCCCTTTTGTCTAGGGCTGGTCTAAATGCTCCCTGCACAGGCATCAGCTGAGTTCTTCCCAATGTTTGTAGCACTGCATTGCAATGTTAATTCCACATTCACTGTGCTCACCCTCTCCTAAGTGCACAGATTCCCTCTCTGTGCCGTGAGGCCACTGACACTGAGTGGGGGAAGGATGGTGTTGGCAATTCAAGACTCTCCTTCCTACCCTCTTCAGGCCTCTTTCAGTGATATGAAGTTAAAATAAGTCACTGCAATCTCATCTGATTTTTGGTTTTTATGAAGGTGGTTTTTGAATAGGTAGTTATAAAAAAAACTGTATTCTTGCAGGGAGGATGATCAGTGGAGGCTTCTATTTGGCCATCTTGCTCTACCTCATTCTGCATATTTTTGTATGTACATTTTACCACTCATCCATTTACCCCCATATATTCTGCCTGAAAGAGGCTCTGTGTCTTCCTTCTTCAGTCAGCCCTCTGAGTAACATAATTTCTCTCAGATGCCAGCATTTTTTTTTGTCCTCTTCTGTCAGCAGTGCTACTCTCTCATGTTGTTTCCATGTACCACCTGTTTTGACAGCTGGGGACTAACATTAACTGAGGGGAGTGTAATGTTGCTGGAAGGGGCTGAGTACACATAGAGCTATGGTCTAAGTCCAGTTAGCATGGCTGTATCTGACCAGATACTGCCAACCCAACACCTTGTAGCTTAAGTTTACTTGAAGGTAAATGACAACATGAAAGCCTGGCAATGTAATCCAGAGGAAGAAACATTGGAATGGCCTTAATCTCTTAAGTCTCTTTTCTCCAAGCTTCAGTTGAGACAAAGATTTTATATGTGACTTTTGGCAAATCACTTTTCTTTCTGTATTTCAGTTTTGTCATCATGTTTACAGAATTTTTAAAACTTGTAGTCAATTTGACTTGATGCCAAATTGGCTCTTCTATAAGCTGTATGATCTTAGCTCCAACATTCTATAATTAAGTGCTGACAACGGAAAGCAAAGCCCAGGGGTACTGATACTAGCAAGAATTCCTGGGGTTGACAGCAGGTCAGTTTCAAGAGAGAAAAATAAACCTGGAACAAACATCACCAGAAAATACGTGGTGAAATGACAGTAGATATGGGAGAATAGAGGGCTTTGGATAGGAATGGACTAGGGCAACCTGACACCTAAAGAAACATTTTATTGCTTTGCAGTATTCTTCTGGCCTATAGTAACACTTTATTATTCAGAGCCTTGCAACATCTCACCAGACTTTTTGCTGCTGTCTTCCCTGCCCAACCACCACCCACTTCTCTGTGCACATGACTTCAAGGTTGGATTTCCTGAATTACAATCTCATTCATGTCAACTACTTTCTTAATAATATCAGCCACTGGCTTTTTATGGCCTACAGAAAAAAAAAATACACTCTTTCACCTTGCATTCAAAGTCCTTTATGATCTGTTCTCAACTAGTTTCTAAATTTTAGACACTTCTATCCTGCAGGTACTGAATTAACAAGTTACATTGGATTCTTTTTCCTTCAGCATGTAGTGCCTATGCTCATTTTAGTAAAAAATCCTGTCCACCCTTTGTGGTCCATTTTAAACGGCCTTATGGTGCTGTACTCTCCTCTGCATCTTTGGAGTACTCTGTTAGTACTCCTTAATAGGCACTTTCCATATTTTGACTTGTGTGTTTTGACATTTCTATTTTAGATTTCTCTTGTTTAGGTGTACATTTCCAGAGGTTAGTAGCTTTATGTAATTTATATCTGCATTTATTTCCTCCACTCAGCCCCTACCACTGTGCCTAGTATGATGCTGTGTATATTGTGACTCAATAAATATTTTTTTGAATCAAATTTACTGTTTTAAATATCTGTTCCCTCCCAACTCAATTCTTGTTTGTTCTGTTTTCTAAGTAATAGAGATGGATTTTGAGCTATAAGTCTTTTTTTTAAATTTATGTTTTAGAAAGCTATTATCTGGAAGGGTACTTGGATACTAATTTTAAGAGCATATTCCAGCTTTAGCCTGATTTTGACCCCTATTGAAACCTGCAAATCCCTTAATATACTGTAAATAGCTAAGAGTAGTATTGAAAAACAACTGAAATAGGGTCTATTGAGTTACAGCAAAGTCTATTGGAATTGAAATTAGGACAATAACCATAATGACTTGCTTTCAGCTGTTTTATATATTTCCCTCTTCTATTTTTCCCATACCAAGTTTATAGGATCTTCACACAACAAGCCAGCCTATTGAAAGATGACAGGCTGACAGGGTTCCAGAAGTCCTGTCTATGCCATACCTTTCATTGTGCCAGTATCCCAAAGAAAATCATAGTACATGTTATTAATAAACTTATTCTAGAGCAGACTAAATAGTTTTTTGATAGGGACAACTGATAACATTTTCTAAAAATATAAAGAGGTAGAAAGTACATGTGCGATCACCTCTATAGACCCCATTATTTACTTAATACAGAATTAAGTTGTGTGTCAAGAAAAGCAGATGAATCTTGGGAAGAACAGTGAGCTTTGTGGCACTATAACTTGTCCTATTTCCACTCTGCTTCCATCTCTCCAGCAGCCATGAAAATCAGCAACTCAAAATTAGGGTAAAACCCAGCAGCCTGGCAGCCACTAGAAGTGGACATTTGGAGATGGAGCTCTTTAACTTTCATTTTCAGAGATTTTTTACTATTTGACTTGTGTGATGGTTCGCTGGAGGACACCCCTTTGGAAGAATATATTTAACTTTAATCAGAGTTTATCCAGTGGAAAAAGTCCTTCCTCTCAGGGGCATTTGTTGAAAACAATTACACACAATGGTTTAACTTCACAGGTGCATACGGCAGTGGATAACAGATGGAAAAGCCAATAAGAACCAAACATCTTGAAAAGAAAATATTGAGAATTACATGTCTGTAGAGGCTTTGAAAAACTCTAACGTATTTCTGAGAATCTAGGAGGGTGCAGGGCTCTTTTGGGCTGTGTGCATCACCAGGATGTTGTGAATGCTTAGAGAAGACCCAAGGAGATTCTACTTTAACGCTTATGGAACTTTTACACTTTGTGCAAGCAGGAAGTAAAAAAGTTGTTCCAACACACACATGCACACACACACACACACACACAGACACACATACACACCCACACCCACACACACAAAGAAAAAGACTGCGGCACTTATTGGTTTAACATGTTTGAGGAAATCTGTTTTCAGTAATTAGCTGATTATTAAGCTAATTGAGCAGAGACTTCAGTGACAACTCAAGACAAAGAATACAGACCTTACAAAATTAGTTTCAAAAAGACAGAAAACAAGCTAACATAAACAACAATAATCTCCATGGAAGTGGGAGGAGAATCTAGCATCCAAAAATTACACATAATATTATTTGAAATGTTCATTTTCTCAGATAAAAATAGGAGACATGCAAAGATATAAGAAAGTATGGCTTATACAGAGTTAAAAAAGATACTTCCTTTGAGGAAGTCCAGATATTGGATTCACATGACAAAGATTTTAATTTAGCTATTACAAACATGTTCAAAGAATTTAAGGAAAATATGTTTAAAGAACTAAAGAAAAGAATTATAATGTTATTTTACCACACAGAAAAATAAAGCAGAAATTATCTATCAACAAGTAGAAATTCTGGAATTGAAAAGTACAATTACTGACATGAAAAATTCATTACAGTGGCTGAGCAGCAGATTTGAGCAGTAATAAGGAAGAATCAGCATACTTGAAGCTAGGTCAAAGAGAATTATTTAGATTGAAAAATAGAAAGAATAAATAATGTAAAGAATGAAGAAAAGTGAACAGAGTCCCAGAGACCCATTGGACATGATCAAACACACCAATATATATATAATGTGAATCCCAGATGGAGAAGAGGAAGACAAAGAATACAGAATATTTGAATGGTTTATGGTAAAAGCTCCAAACTTTGATGAAAAACATTAATCTGTACATTCAAGAAGAACAATGAACTCCAAGTAGAATGAACTCAAAGACAGCCACACCTAGATATAGCACAATAAAAGTGTTGAAATTCAATGATAACGATAATACTGAAAGCAGCTTATGAGAAGATTTTTATTTTGTATAAAACAATCTTCAAAAAAAGATTGTGAGAAATTATAGAGGCCAGAAGGCAATGAGGTAACATATTTAAAGTGCTGAAATAAGATAATTATAAACCAATAATTCTATATCAAGAAAAACAGCCTTTCAGAAATACAGAGAAAATAAGACATTCACCAATTAACAAAAATAAAATCTCTAGAAAGCCTTACCTCAATAAATACAAAAAGAGTCTTTAGGTTAAGATGAATCAATGCTACACAATAACTTGAATCCCCATGTAGAAATAAATAGCACTGATAATAGTAACTAAATTGTAAGTAATGGTATAAATGTATTACAAGACAGCTGTATAAAGCAATAATTTTAAATCTGTTTAATGGGGACATAATGTATATAGATGCAATTTACATTACAATAATGGCATAAAGGAAAGGTAAATAATGGAGTTCTATGTGATAAAAATGTTTTGTATACTATTGAATTAAATTGGAATTAATATGGACTAGATTCTGATAATATATAAAATTGAATCCCTATGTATATCACAGAGAAAACAAATTTAAAAATATGGTAGGAGAGGCAGAGCAAGATGGCAGAAGAGAAGGCTTCATTGATTGTCCCACTACACAAGGACACCAATTTAACAACTATCTACAAAGTAAAAATACCTTTATAAGAACTAAAAATTACATGAGGCCTCAAATTACATGGTTTTAATTTTGTATCACTGAAAGAGGCACTGAAAAACTAGAAATAACTGCATTGAATTGCTGATGTACCCTTCCCCTACCCTTCAGCAGTGGCACCCTGGTGCAGAGTGTCTCTGGGTGCTGAGGAAGGGAGAACACAGTAATTGTGAATCATTCAATATAGCGCTGTCTTGTTAGAGTAGAAAGGAAATCTGGACCAAACTTAGCTGATGCCTACCCATAGAGGGAACATGTAAACCAGCCCTAGCCAGAGGAAAATCGCTGATCCCAGCCCTCTGAACTTGAGTTCCTGCAAACCTTGTCACTGAAGGCTAAAGCCCTCTGTGTCTCTAAGCAAACTTGAAAGGCAGTCTAGGCCATAGGGACTGCAACTCTTAAATGAATTCTAGTGCTGAACTGGGCCCAGAGACAGTGGATATAGGAGGTGGGGCATGTGACCTAATGAGATATCAGCTGCGGCAGCTAAGAGAGTGCTGACATCACTCCTTCCTTAACCCTAGACTTCACAGCTCATACCTCCAAGAGACTTCTTTCTTCTGCTTGAGGACAGGAGAGGGAAGAGTGGAAAGGACTGTGTCTTGCATCTTGGATACCAGCTCAGCCACAGCAGAATAGAGTAATGAGCCCCCCCATTCCAGGCCCTAGATCCCAGATGACATTTCCAGACACATCCTGCATCATAAGGGAACCTGCTGCCTTTAAGGAAATAGAATATTCCTGGCAGCACTAATCACCTGCTAATTGAAGAGCCCTTGCAAACTGAATAACCAGCAGCTATATTAAGGTACTACATTGTAGACCTTTGGTAAGCCTCTGAATCTTACTGGCTTTAGGTGATACTCAGCACATTACCAGCTGTGGTGGCTACAGGGCAAAACTCCTTCTGCTTGAGAAAAGCAGAGGGAAAAGAAAAGAAAACTTTGTCTTGCACTGTAGGTACCAGCATGGCCACAGTAGTGTAGAGCACCAAGTGAGGTTTTGTGGTTTCTGACTTCAGGACTTGACTTTTGAATAGCATTTCAAAGCCTGCTCTGGGTAAGAGTGGAGTCCCTTGCCCTGAAGTGTGAGTCTTAGGCTAGGCAGAATTCACCACAAGCTGACTTAAGAGAATTTGAGTCTTAAGGGAAAATCACCAAGTAGTCTGGTGCCAGGAGTCTGGCAGTACTTTTGTGGCCTCTGATGTCAGTGGCTATGGAGTGAGGCTTCTCTGCCTTTGAAAATGGGAAGAGGAGTGGGAAGAACTATGTCATGCGATTTGAGTGCCAGCTTTGCCACAGTACCATAGAATACTGGGTAGTCTTCTAAGGTTTTTGACTCTAGTCCCTGAATCCTGGCTGGCACCTCCGGGCCCACTCAGGGCCTGGAGGAACTTGCTGCCCTGAGGGGAAAAACACAGGCCTGCCTGGCTTTGCCACCTGTGGATTGTAGATCCCCAGGCTGGTACCTAACTTAGTACAATGTAGTGCCAAGGTACTGTTTTATTCAAGGCCTTGGAGCCCAGCAATTATCATGTGGCTATCCAGCTAGGCTTGTGTTTATTTTTTATTTTATTTTATTTTTTTATGCTTGTTTGTTTCAGGGAATCAAGTTGCCCCAGGCCCCAGGGAAGTTTAGAAGTATCATCCAGGAGCCAGAGACTAGGGTAAAATACCTTAGCCTATTTAGTACTGTATTGAGCTACTGCTGAACTGGCACTCACATCACAAGATGCATTTCTTCCCATTCTTCTCACCCTTTATACAAGCAGAGGAGGCTCACTCCATGGCCGCCACCACTGTAGGCCCCCAAGGAGTACTGGCATACTACCAGTGATATTCCCTTCAGGCCCAATTGCTTTTCATACAGCTTGTGGTGAATGCTGCCTGGCCTGGGACTCGCCATTCAGAGCAGTGGGCTCCCCTCTGCCCCAGTACAGGTTAAGAAATGCCATACAAGAGCCAAGGCATGGAATCTCGGGCCCCAAAAGTCCACTTTATGATCTACCCTTCTGTAGTCAAGTTGGTACCTGATTTTTGGTTCTTATAAAATCTCTTATTTATGTAGATAATTGTCAAATTGGTGTCCTTGCCAGAGAAATGCTGAAAGAAGCCTTTAATTTGGCCATCTTTCTCCACCTTTCTCCAAGACATACACTTTAGATACAAAAACACAAATAGATTTAAAGTATAAGGATGAGACAGGATATATCATGAAACCAATAACTAATAGTGAGCTTGTTTATCTATGCTAATGTCAGGAAAAATAGACTTTAAAAAATTGTTATTAGATAAAAGGAATATTATTTTATAATAAAAGGATCATTTAATCAACAATATGTAAGAATCATAAATACAGATACATTTTCAACAATGTCACAAAATACATGAAAAAAACTAGCAAAATTAAAGGGAGAAATAGACAATTCTACAGTAATAGAGTCTTCAATATTCCATTTCTAGAATGGATAGAATCACTAGGCATAAAGTAAACAGGAAAATACAGGATTTGATTAACTAGGCCTAAATGACATGTATAGAACACTCCACTCAACAATAACAGAATATACTTTTTATGTACACCTGAAATATTTTTTTAATAGCAACCTGAAATATTTTTTATAACAGAGCATACATTAGGCCATGAAACAATTCTTAGAATATTTCAAGATGTAAGTCATACTAAGTATATTTTTTTAGCTAAATAAATTATGATTAAAAATCAATTACAGGAAATTTGAGAAATGTACAATTATGTGAAAATTAAAGAACATAAATAACCAATGGATCAAAGAAAAAATCACAAAAGAAATTGCAAACTACATTAAGAGGAATAAAAATGAATAAATATGGACTAGGAAAAGGAAGGAATGTGTGTAAAAAAAACAAACAAAAAAATGAGTAAATAATGTATCAAAAATAATGGAACACAGCAAAAACATCTCTCAAAGTGACATTTATGGCTGTAAATGCCTACATTTAAAATAGAAAGATCTTAAATTAATAACCTAACCTAACAAACTAGAAAAATAAAAGTAAACTAAATTCAAAACAAGTAGCAGAAGAAAATAATAAAGACTAGATTTAAAATAATAAAGTAGAGCCTAGGAAAAGCAATAAAAAAGATAAATCAAATTTTTTTTAAAGATGAAAAAAATTGAGAAACTTGTATTTAGAATGAGAAAAGAGAATATTAAAATTACCAAATCAATAAACATACGTGTGCATGTGTCTTTATAGTAGAATGATTTATAATCCTTTGGGTATTTACAATAGCAAAGACTTGGAACCAACCCAAATGCCCATCAATGATAGACTGGATAAAGAAAATGTGGCACATATACACCATGAAATACTATGCAGTCATAAAAAAGAATGAGTTTATGTCCTTTGCAGGGACATGAATGAAGTTGGAAACCATAATTCTCAGCAAACTAACAAAGGAACAGAAAACCAAACACTGGATGTTGTCACTCATAAGTGGAAATTTGACAATGAGAATATATGGGTACAGGGAGGGTAACATCACACACCGGGGCCTGTCAGGGCATGGGGCAAGGGTAAGGATAGCATTAGGAGAAATACCTAATGTAGATGACAGTTTGATGGATACAGCAAACCACCATGGCACGTGTGTACCTATGTAACAAACCTGAAAGTTCTGCACATGTATCCCAGAATGTGAATAATAATAATAATAAAAAATTACCAAATCACGTGAAAAGTGGGCAGTTACTCTGAAGCTTACAGAAATAAATAGGCTATTGTCAAAGACCTGGAACATACCCAAATGCCCATCAATGATAGACTGGGTAAAGAAAATGTGGCAGATATATACCATGGAATACTATGCAGCCATAAAAAAGAATGAGTTCATGTCTTCTGCAGGGATGTGGATGAAGCTGGAAGCTATTA
>PVKV010031592.1:0-20825 GCA_004027835.1 Alouatta palliata | reverse complement strand
CCCCCACCCACACCCACAACCACGTTCACCTCCCACCACACTCAGAGCCACATTCACCCCACACACACAGCTGGTGCTCCCCAGATTCTCTGACAACCTTGGCTCCCTCCACCCCCGGTTCTCTTTCAGTCTTAGCCATGCATGAGAACGTGCTGAAGTGCCCCACTCCTGACTGCACAGGCCAGGGTCACGTGAACAGCAACCGCAACACACACAGAAGGTACTTGGACTGAGCCGGGCCACAGTGGGGGCCGTGTTGGGGCCGTGGTGGGGGGCCCATGTGTGGTAGGGCACCTGGGTGGGGCCTGTGTGTCCCTGCCTGGGCATTGAGCCATGACGTGGGATGGGGATCTGGCCTGCCAGGTAGCTGCTTGTGTGCCGCCCTGAGGAGCGGGTATAAGATTGGAGCACACCTGGGATGTGCGGGGCCTTGCCGTGGCAGAGCGGCAGCTGGAGGTGCAGTCACCCAGTGGTGCTGCTGTCCACACCCCTGTGAGCTGGGGTCTCAAGACGGCAGGGGGCAGCCTGCAGAGGAGTGAGCATGCACCCTCTGTGAAGAGAGGTGCAGTGACCACGTGGAGAGCCTGGTGAATGCTTTGTGTCCCGGCCACATTCAGAAAACCTCTGTCCACTGGCCCTTGCTCATGAGTGGAAACGGCAGACACAAACAGTAACATCGGCAGGACGGGGCTATGCTCTGGGCTGCTTTGTGGGAGTTCTGAGGCCCAGGTGGACGTGAAGCTTCCAGACCACCCTTGAGATATAGCTGTTGGCTGGTCTTCTGTGGTGAGGGGGGACTACTCCCGCAGCCTTACCCAGAGTGCCATGGGTGGCCACGGTCTTAGTGGGATGTGCCCTTGCCGCAGCAGGCATATGCTCAGCTGAAAGGACTGCCAGAGCTTTTGAGGTCACTTCATTTGAAAAGAGGCCAATTCCCCATTACGTCACCTCCCCGGGCTGGCTGAGGGACTGGCACTGGAGCTCACAGTTGGCTTAATTCTGACAGATGAAGCTGCTGCCTCCATGTCTTAGACTGAGTACTTTTCCTGACCATGAGTCTCCAGGGTCAGTGCCCACGTTGTGGTCCAAGTGGGGCCCTGGGCTGCTCTGGGGCAGCTAATGGAACAAGAGCCAGAGATGGTTGCAGAATCCCGCCCTGGAAGCTGGGAAGGGAGAGGAAGTGGGACCCATGCAGAGGAGGCATCTTTGCCCAGAGCTTTCAAGGCCTTTAGGGTATATTTCATCTTTGTCTGTCATTGGCATAGTGTTCCAAAACAGAAACTGACTGGGCAGCTTGTACTTTGAGGGCTCAAGGGCAGAGCCAGAGAGAAAAGCCCTGTCCTGCAGAAAGACAGGATTATTCCCGGCTCTGGGCTTCTTGCATACCTGGAGTTCTCACATCTGAATAATCTTGCTGTGAGACATCAGCACACAGAGACACCCAGGACAGGACAGATGTGGAGGGGAAGGCTCAGATACCCCTCCTTTTCCTTCCTCTAGTTTGTCTGGGTGTCCCATTGCTGCTGCTGAAAAATTAGCCAAATCCCATGAGAAGGAGCAGCCGCAGACAGGAGACCCTTCCAAGAATAGCTCCAATTCCGATCGGATCCTCAGGTGAGTGAGATGAGCCACATAACTGAAGAGCTGCCTCCCAGATGCCTGCAGTGGGCTCCTCAGTCTCCCCCAGGATGTATGTGCATGTCTGTGAGTGTGTACATGCCCCAGTCCCCCCAGGAACAGAACTGTGGGGCAGTTTTGGGGACACACAGGACAGAGTCTCATGTCTGCCATGTTCACCAGTGCCTCAGCCAAAGCACAAACTCCTGCACAGCTGCCTCTGCCTTGGACATGGTGCTCTGCCTCCCCGGAGTCATCTGAGGTGCCCACTTAAGGCTACTTGGGGATTCATATGTGGAGATTCTGGTCCTGTCTGGAGAGAGCAGACTGCACCAGCCAAGGACCATGGCTGTCCAAGAAGCACCATGAGCCACTCATCCCTGGTTGTCCTGCCTCTCCCTCCCCGGCCCCAGAGATAGACCCCAAGTCAAGGAAGAGGGGCGGGTGCAGGACTTGCTCCCCAGAGTGCTTTGTGGCCCTGGAGGTTCTGAGATAGCAGTAGGCATGTGTGAGCATGTGGGAGCATGTGTGTGCATGTTCACATGCCTGTTTGTGTTTGCATATGTGGGAGTATGTTTACATGTGCGGGCAAGTCCGTGTGTGTACATGTGTATATTTGGCTCTCATCACTAAGGACCATTCAGAATGTGTCCTATTAGTGTCCCCTCCTTCCATGTGGCTCTAAGAAGTAAGTGCCAGAGGCTCAGAGACTTGCCCAAGGCCACCCTGCCCAGCCTGCCTGGCTTCAAAGTGTCCCCTCTGAGTCCTTGGTCCTGAGGTACTCAGTGTCGAAGAGGACACTTCCATCTCCTCCTTTCCCCACCTGCTGTCCTCACCCAGCAGACACCCTGCTCCCCACTTCCCTGAGGAAATAGAACTCATACACAGCTCCTCCTCCCCAGTTCTCAGACCCCTGTTCCATGTCTGTTTCACCAAATGAGAGTGTGGGAGACCCCGGCTGCGGTGAGTGTGAATGACTGTGTAGCCCCTTCCACCATCCACCTCCTTTTAGGGCCCACCTGACCCAGACCCTCCCTGGCACATAATTGGCAAAGCCCCAGGCAGATGACCTTGACTACTGACCCTGGCTGTGTCATACCCAGGCCCTTCCCTGGCCTGCTCCAGAGTGTTCCTCTGAAGGTGCAATTCCCACATGTGGGATCTCTGGGTGGAGGACAGAGACTGCCTTCTTGCTGTACGGGCATGGTTGCCATCCCACCCATGGGGCACCTGCAGCCCTGCAGGTCCCCGCAGGCTGCTTTCCACCAGCCGGCTCTCACCATGGTTTGAAGCTGCTTTTTCTGTCTTGCCTGCTGTTCCCTCCAGCTTCTTGTCCGTTGCTAATTCGATCCTTTCCCTCTTTGATCTAAATCACTGATAAAATGTCAAACCACAGATTTGGCCCCCGTGTGAGGCCAGGTGAGGCCAGGGAGGGGTGTCAAACAGGCTCCAACCTTGGAGACTGCACTCCCTGAGACTAGGACCTCAGTTTGTTCACTTATAAAAGTAGGACAACAAACTCAGTCGCTCATGAGGCTCAGGTGACACCCTGCCGCCCTCCGCCTGTGGTGAATACTCACTGAGTGCTGGAGATTGTGGCTAGGGTGGAGGAGGCCTCCCATTAGGCTCTGTTGATTCTACCTAGCCCACATTTCTGGTTGTCGAACTTTGGGTGTGAGGACAGGCTTTGCAAAGCTTTATTGGCATTGCAGACAATAAGTCTGCAGATTCTGACGGAAGCCTTGGACAAGGAAGCCATCAAAAGTGGTACCAGCGTTAGGTTTATTATTATTATTTTTAGTGATAGAGTCTTACTCTGTTGCCCAGGCTGTAGTTAGTGGTACCAATCGTAACTCAATGTAGCCTCAAACTCCTGGTCTCAAATCATCCTCTCGCCTCAGCCTCCCGAGTAGCTGGGAACACAGATGTGCCACCATGCCTGGCTATTATGTTATCGTTTTTTGTAGAGAGGGTCTCACTATGTTGCCCAAGCTGGTCTCTTACTCCTGGCTTCAAGAGACCTGCCTTGGCCTCACAAAGTGCTTGGATTATAGACATGAGCCACCGTACCTGACCCAGTGTTAAGTTTAAAGTTAGTTTTTTCCCTCCTGGCCTCACTCTTAGCAAATTTTCTATCTGCCACCAGGGCCAGGGTCCATCCCGGGGCTCCCACCCTTCCTAGAGAAGGAGAACACACCCATTCCTGGTAGTGTGTGGTTTTCCCAGGCCCATCACAGCTGGTCATGGTTGCAGGGCTGGCCTGGAGGTCCTCTGTGCTGGGCTCTGTTCTTAGTTCACACTTAAGTTCTCGTAGCACCCAGAACCTTGGGGACTGCCACTGTCAGCTCCTTCTTAATTCCACTGATTGCACACTTTCCAGATGGAAGTCATTGCTTGGTCCAGACAGGAACCAAGAAAGCCATGGCTGCTTGCCGGGACCTCCTCTCCTCTGAGCTGCCAGGTTCAGAAGGCCCTCTGTGCCTGTGTGGTCATCAGCGTCCACCAGCAGTCTTCTCACCTCCTGTGCCTTCTGGGCCAGTTTCTTCATGCCATCTTATGTGCATGTAAAAATCCTGAAGTCTTCCAGGAGCGTTAGTGGCCGTGAACTGAGTGCTTGTAGTAGCCTTTTCATGGCTGTCGTTAATCTGCCCAGCAGTTCTTGAGGGTCCACGTCAACACGGCTTTAAGAAGAGGACAGCTGAGGGCTGAGTCCCTGGCTGAGTGAAGTCCCAGGCCTGGCCCTGAGGCCACTTCTCAGAAATGCACCTCACACGGCTCCTCAGTCTAGTGGTTGCTTCCTCCAGATTCCTCAGCCTCCTCCTGGCTGGGGAGTTCTAGTTATGCTGCCTCGGAGTGGCTGCTGCTGCCTGGGCTTTGCTATGTTTGACTCCTGCCCAGTCCTCACTCCAGTGGCAGCTGAGCTGTTTGCAACCTGCTCTCCTAAGTTCTGGGGAAAATCTTAGGCCCTCCCGTCCCTAGCTGATGCCATCAGCAGAACAGGCCATTGATTATCCGAGGGTCCCGTTGCTTCTGTGCTGCAGGCAATTCTTCACAGGCCTGCTCTGAGAGCCCTTGACCCCGGGAGGTGGCACTCTGCCCAGTTTCAGTGGCGGACAGTGCCTCCCCGAGTCTCCTTCCTCACTAGATGCTGTGAGGCCCCTGCCTGGGCTGTGGATTGGAGTTGGGGAGGGTGGCATGGGAACCCCGGGTCCCATCTCACTGGCTGTGCACCCCTGTACTGCATCCCAGGCCCATGTGCTTCGTGAAACAGCTCGAGGTCCCTCCATATGGGAGCTACTGGCCCAACGTGGCCCCTGCCATGCCCAGGGCCAACTTGGCCAAGGAGCTGGAGAAGTTCTCCAAGGTCACCTTTGACTACGCAAGTTTCGATGCTCAGGTTTTTGGCAAACGCATGCTTGCCCCAAAGATTCAGACCAGTGAAACCTCACCTAAAGCCTTCCAATGTAAGTTGGGGAGAATTGTTCTTGTTTCTCTTCTGTGTTGCTCCTGGGAGGGGCAGGATTCAGGGGGCAGTGGAGGAGGGACCCTCTCGAGGAGCTAGTAGGGAGGGAATCTCTACTATCATGGGGGGACCGCGGTGCAGGCTGGAGGTCTTAGCTGTCTCAGTGGGCACTGTGGTGGCTTTCTTGGGGCCCGCATCTCAATCATGCTGCCATCTTCATGTTCGCCATTAACATTTATGTGTCTCCTAATTATGTGTGAAACAAAATCCAGATCTGTTATGGGCCTGTGTGTCCAAAGAGCAGAACAACTTCACCAACATGGTTCACCCTGGGAGGTCCCCTCCCCACTGTCCTCATGTAACCTGTCTAATCCCAGTGCAGGTGGTGTCCATTTCCCACACTGCCTCTGGGCGGGGCCAGGCGACTGCTGGGCGGGGCCAGTGTCCTGGCAGGAAGCCATTGCTTTCCTGGTGGGGACAATTTACTGGATACAATGTGTTGTGACATTTCTGGGTAATTGTACTGACAGAGTCATTCCTACAAATCTTTGAGAACAACCCTTTCAGTCTTTTCTTGTCACTTATTGCCCTAATTTGTGGAATAAGCCCATTAGCCCTGGAAATGCTGGCGAAATGGAAAAGCATTGCATGTACACATGAGATTGGGAGTGGCATCTCGTGGCAGATGGTGTCAGCCCCAAACCCAATAGTGACGAGCTTCCTACATGAGAATAATAAAAGTACTGATGGATGCAGCGGCCAGTGGGGTGCGAGCCTCTCTTCCTAGCTTTGACAGAACCTGCTTGTTAGGATGGAGGACTTCCTGCCTCTGGGCACACACATGCCTGCTTGGATGCAGGAATGCAATGGTGCCTGTGGAGAGGGGACCGCACCATTAGTTTTCCATATATCGAGACCTTTCTGGATATACCGGTGACATTGTGATTACTGAGAACATCATGTTTGAGAGTGATTTTGTGGCTACAGTACAGTTACTAGAAAAGATGACATTCCATGCCTTCATTTGTCATGTTCATTTGAGCAATAATGTTACTTTTTTAAGGCAGTGGCGATTACTGGGGATACCAAGTCAGCCTAAATATGAGTACACCCTTTTGAGATGATGTGACAAAATTCCCATTTGGCTGATATGGCAGAACACTTATCCTATTCACAGAATGCTTCAGTTTCTGATAGACAAGTTATTTTTGTTTGAAATATCAGGGCTGCTGGGATGTCTTGGAGACTTTTACTCTTTCTGCCCACATTTTCATTGAGCCAGAAACGAGATTGTCTCCTCAGTTCCCTAAAGGAGGGTGGGTGGGAGTGAGGTATGTGAGGGCCTGGGAGTGGGATGGGTGGCTAAGCCCCTGGCCCACTTTGACAGCTGTGCCCTGGGCCCTCCCATCCCTCCCAAAGTCCCCCTCCCCACTGACTTGTCTGCATTGCTGCCTCTTTTCAAGTTGTATATGAGCCTGGTGTTGTTCCCTTTTTACAGCTAAACCTTTCCCAAAGGCCTCTTCCCCCAGGCACAGCCCCTACAGTAGTTATGTGAGGAGCACTTCATCCTCTTCTGCAGGCTTTGACTATTCACGCGACGCCGAAGCTGCACACATGGCCGCCACTGCCATCCTGAACCTCTCCACGCGCTGCTGGGAGATGCCTGAGAACCTCAGCATGAAGCCACAGGACCTGCCCAGCAAGGTTAGTGCATCTGCACAGGGCCTTTCTTTGGAGAGGTGAGTTGGTGGAATTGCAGTCAGGCCTATCCGCTCTCTGCACAAAGTGTCCCTAGGAATGGCTAGTGTCTAGTTGGCAATTCTCATTCTTATTTTTCTCCCTCCTGGCCATGGCCCAAGGATGGCAGAGGTTGTTGGAGGGGTCCACCAAGAGAACCCCGTGCGCTGAGTGAAGGGAGAGCAGGGGCTGTGAGCACACGTTCCCACGTGCTTCCCTCTGAGCGTGAGGTTGAACACGCACCATACTCCCAGGTGTCTCGCTCTGAGCCTGAGGGTGGTTTACACACATTCCTGTGTGTTTCCTTCTGAATCCAGGGAGGTGCACGTGCCCTGTTCACACATGTTTCCCGCAGAGTCTTCTGGTTGCTGACACCTTCTCCTTGATCAGAGGACCTAGTTTTACCCGGGTTTATGACATGTCTCAGGGGACTGGTTTTTGTGCTGTTGGGAGGCAAGAGGAATTGTAGGGCCTCCTTCATGGAAAATAAGGAAATGGCAGTTGGATTTTTTTCTCTCACTGCCTGTCTATTCTTGTCGTTCTGTTTCCTTCTGTGGGAATCAGTGTTCTGGACTCCGTGTATTTGATTAAAATGTACAGAGGCACACATGGGAAGGGGCTGGAATCGCTAACAAGTTTCACCTTTGCAATTACAGTCTGTGGGTATCGAGGTGGATGAAAATGGAACCCTGGACTTGAGCATGCGCAAACACCGCAAACGAGAAAACGCCTTCCCCAGCAGCAGCAGCTGCAGCAGCAGTCCCGGCGTGAAGTCTCCCGACGCCTCTCAGCGCCAGAGCAGCACCAGCGCCCCCAGCAGCTCCATGACCTCTCCCCGGTCCAGCCAGGCCTCCCGCCAGGACGAGTGGGACCGGCCCCTGGACTACACCAAGCCTAGCCGCCTGAGAGAGGAGGAGCCTGAGGAGGTGGGTGCGGGGAGCCCGGGCGAGCAGTCAGGCGGCTGCAGCCATCTTGCCCTGCCTGAGGCTGTTGCAACATGGGCTTCTCAAGGCGGCTCCTCCTCACAGGCTTCCGGCAGAGCCTCTGGGGGAGCCGTCACTTTGTATGAAGAGCCCTTCATCTTCTGGGCAGCTGGGACTCAGGGGCCCACCCTCTGGGTGGGATCTTCGCAGCAGGGCCATGCTGTAGCCTTGTCTGTAGAGAAGGAGGTGGTCTTCTCACCCCTGTGGAGCATGGTGGCCAGTACCAACGTGGGCATTCTAGAGGCATGGGGAAGGGAAGGGCATCTTTCAGATCCCAGGAGTTGACTGGGGAAAAGCTTGGGTTTCTTGGGTTTCGAGCCTCCTGGCACCCTGCAGAGCTGACCTGCTGTCCAGATAGGGCCCAGCCACTTGGCTCCTTGGGCTGAGCCTGTGAGAGAGCTCCTGGCTCAGGGGTCCTGGGCTTAAGATCTTCCATGGCGGGCAGTGCCAGGTCCCTGAGACCAGGAACAACCTGGTGTGGGTGTTGGAACTGTGGTCTGGGAAGCAGGGGATCCTTCCCTTTTCAGTTGTTCCTTAAAACATATGAAAGAAGAGCCCTTGGAGCCAATCGAATTCTGGGCCTTTTCCCGAGGAGATGTGTGTCCTGAAGGGCAAAGTCCAGCTCTGAGGGCAGCCCAGGGTCTAGGCAGTACCAGCCACATCTGTGAGACTAGCAGGCCCCTTTCTCTCTCCTTCCCTTCCTTGCGAGTCCCTCAGGAGGCGGAAGGAGTCCCTGTGGAAAGAGCAGGGCCAGACCCCCAAGGAGGAATGAGGGAGGTGGGGCTAGGGCCCTATGAAGGGTGGGGGCTGGGTTAGGCCACTTCCATAATCCGGCCTCAGTGGGATCCAGAATTCCTCACTGGCCCTCATCCCACCCTCAGGTGGGCCTCACAATCACCCCGTTTTATAGAGGAGCAGCCTGGGAGCCCACAACAGGGTCCACTCCCAATTATCCAAAGACTGTTATTATGCTGGGCTGTGTGCTCCATGGGCGTTTCCTCATCAGACCCCCCCAAAAACCATCAAGGGCTGCTGTTATCTCAAGTCTGAAAGCGTGGCATCTGGGCCCCAAGAGCCTGAGCCGCTTGCCCGGGACACGTGTGAGTACTTGTCAGGACTGGAATTTGAGTGCTGGTTACAGCATCCTCCAGAATGTTGGCCTTCTGCCCCTTCATGGGCCCCGGGCCCCTCTGTGGGAGGGGTTGTGCCCTGCTTACCTGTGTTCGGATCCCTGAGGCTCCGTACCCAGCATGCAGTTTGAAGCTTTTATCAAGTACCTGCTGTGGTCAAGGCATCACCCTGGTGGGAATGTCGGGCCAGGTGGTGTCAAGATCACTGTAGTTATCGCAATTTGTATTTTTTTTTGAGACAGAGTTTTTGCTCTTGTTGCCCAGGCTGGAGTGCAGTGGCACGATCATGGCTCAACGCAATCTCTGCCTCCTAGGTTCAAGTGAGTCTCCTGCCTCAGCCTCTCAAGTAGCTGGGATTACAGGCACGCCCCACGACGCCCAGCTAACTTTTGTATTTTTAGTAGAGACGGGGTTTCACCATGTTGGTCAGGCTGGTCTCAAACTCCTGACCTTGTGATCCGCCCGCCCTGGCCTCCCAAAGTGCTGTGATTACAGGTGTGAGCCACAGCACCCGGCCTCATAATTTGTATGTTATTACCCTCACTGTGCCATCTCATCTTCAGGACATTTCAAAAACACTTATTTAGTGCCTAGTGTCTATTGAGTGCCATCCCTGGCTCTGAAGGGAACTGAATGCTGATGTTTACACTATGGAGTGACATGATGGCGGGACCCACACACCTGAGGCGAGGGAGGGTGTCAGGAGCCTACCACGCTGGGCAGCACCAGGCCTCCTCATCTCTAGGGTGGCTCAGGAGCTCTGGCTGAAGTGGGGGAGGAATCCAGCCCCTCAGGGTTGTTGTCTTCTGTGTTTTGCTGTGGGGAGTTACGCTTTCTTCCCTTATCCAGAAGACAGGAGACTCCGGGAAATGTTTCTGTGGACACTGCCCTGAAGGGTCCCTCTCCCTCGCCCACCGGGTTGGGTGCCCAGGCCTCCCCGCCAGCCTGTTAAAACATCTCCCTGCTGGTTTTTTGCAGTCAGAGCCAGCAGCCCATTCTTTTGCTTCTTCTGAAGCAGATGACCAGGAAGTGTCGGAAGAGAATTTTGAGGAGCGGAAGTATCCGGGGGAAGTCACCCTGACCAACTTTAAGCTGAAGTTTCTCTCCAAGGACATAAAGAAGGAGCTGCTCACGTAAGTCTCTGCTTTGGCTGACACAACCCCTAGGAGACCCTCTGTGGCCTGGGGAGGAACAGGCCCTGGTCCCAACCCATGGCGGCTGGGTCTGCTCAGCCTTCCCCTGACATGTCCTGACCACCCTGAGCCAGGCAGCCTGCGACAGGAGCCAGGGGAGTCAGGGGCTTCGCAACACCTTTGCTCTGTGCTGGGCTTCACTGCAGTCTTCTAAAAGTGATTAAGAACGAAGAAATCCCCTGGCCAAGCTCACCAAGCCAGACAGAGCAGAGCAGGGAGGAGTTCAGCAGAAAGCTTCATAGGAAGCCCTCGGGGCAACCAGGTGCTCGGCCCTCTCCCTGAGGCTACAGCTGGGCATGTTCTGCCCTGGGCTCTGTGCCCAAGGCCTGGAATGTACTGCCTTAGGACTCCACACTCATCTCTGTCAGCCTGGCTGGCCCTGACACTGCATGTCTGAGCTGGTCCTCACGAGGTTGGAATAGACAGAGTTGTTGATGAATGTAAGTCAGATGTCAGTGACCTGGTCAACCTTCATTGCCGGCCACCTCTCCTAGGGGACTGTCAGAGGCTGTGCCCGGCACCTGCCACACAGGTGATCCAGCTCTCACATGCGCTCAGCGTACATTTCTGGGGTCTCTCTTCTCCCCACCCGGAACCTCACTTGTATCCTCACACCTGTGGCTTGTCCTCCTGGGAATGGCTGGATCCAGGGAAGGCCTTGCTGCTTCAGGGCCTGGAGGAGGGAAGAAGCTCCTGACACAATATTCTTGGGCATGTTCGTGTGCATACAGCATGTGGCATCAGAGGCATCCTAACTTTAAGCCTGACTTTAATTTGGTTACCTTTTCTTCTTGAGTTGAGTTGTGTGGAAGAAACTTTTAGTCTGAGAGGCACGGGCTGTGCCTCAAGGACGGAGGGGAGGAGGAGCCACGCTTAGCTCATGGGTGAGCCAGGAGTGGGCCCCAGTCGCCCTCCCAGAGCAGGCTCGGGCT
Source organism: Alouatta palliata (assembly GCA_004027835.1). Classification (NCBI taxonomy): domain Eukaryota; kingdom Metazoa; phylum Chordata; class Mammalia; order Primates; family Atelidae; genus Alouatta; species Alouatta palliata. The sequence goes on along the minus strand of PVKV010031592.1, from coordinate 9,770 downwards.
GGGGAGTGGGCCTGCAGGTACACACTACTCTCTGGTCTGACGCTCTTTTTCCTTTGTCCAGCTGTCCCACCCCTGGCTGTGACGGCAGTGGCCACATCACTGGGAACTATGCCTCCCACCGCAGGTTTGTCTCCCGCTCGGGTCTGGCCTGGCCTGGGTGCTCCATGGTGGGTCTTCCTCCTCTCCTCCTCTGCTCCCCCTCTTTGGCTTACCCCAATATCCCATCTCTTCTCTTTCAGCGTCTCTGGTTGCCCTCTTGCTGACAAGAGCCTCAGAAACCTCATGGCTGCCCGCTCTGCTGACCTCAAGTATGTTTGCGCTCCCTGACCTTCTGTCTCTTGGGCGGCACCCTCGCTTTGCTCTCCTTCCGTGAGGCTCCTGCCAAAATCAGTCTTCTCCAAGGTGCCAAGCCTCAGCTAGCCCCAGCTCTCCTGAGACGGGCAGAGGGGCAGGGCCCAGGAGGAGCCGACTCTGCTTGGCTGGGGCTGCTCTGTCTGTCCCCCTGCTCTGAGCTCCGCTGCTTGCCTCTGCACTGGGGGCCGGGGCTGCTGCAGGCCCCTGCGCTGCTCTTGCCCCATTCCCCATCCTCCGGCCTCTCCTGAAGACCCCCGACAGGGCTGCCTGGGCCTGCTTTCCCACTGCCCTAGAGATTTGGGAAAAGCCCAGAATCGGCCAAGAAATGTAAGCCCTGCTGTGGCTTGACAGGCCGCAGGCTGTGCGTCTCTTGCTAAATGATAATGAAGAGAAAGCCCCTTGCCTCCCTCCTCCTGCGATGCTCTGGCTGCTTCTGCTTTGGCCCTGATGCCCTCCCTCCATGCCCATACCTTCCCTTTGCTGGGCCCACCTGTTTCTGCTTCTGCACCTCCCTGCCCGTAATGCATGGGCAGGGCAGGCCCCGCAGGCATGAGCTAGCCTGCTTGACAGCCCTGCACAGCCAGGCACAAGCACCCAGAGGTTTCCAGGTATCAGTATCCTCTTGGGGCCGGAGTCAGGGACTGTTACTGCCTTTGGTTTTCATGCCTCCAGTTGAGCTGTGACTCCACAGCCTATGTGACCCTGAGCCATGGGGAGCTTGTCCTGGGCACTGGGATTGAGCTGAGGCCTTCGAGGAATGGGGTCTCATTCTTGTCTCTTTAGGTCATCCCTCTCCAGGGGTGTCTCTCCCTCTCACAGGCCTCTGTGTTGGGGGCCCTGATTCCAGGCCAATACACCCTGGCTCATTCCATTCTGGGGCCGGACAGGAGCCCGGGCACTGGTGCCTCTAAGATGAGGAAATGAAATTGCTCAAAGCTTCTAGGGACCTTAGCTGGCTCAGAGCCAGACAGAAAGCTGTAGGTCTCCCAGAGCCGCCCAACAGCAGCCTTGTCTGTATTCCTCTGCAGAGGTTGGTCTGGCCCAGCAGCCAGGAGGAGTGTGTCATCAGGTCCTTCAGTTCCCACAAATGGGGACAGGGTGCACCATGTCGATTTCCTTTCAGGAGGTTAATAGCTTCAACATAAGCATTTTCTGAGGCTGAGATCACCACAGCAGATTCACACATTAATTTATTCATTCATTCTGCCCCACCCACATTGTCTAGTCCTAGAAACCCAGAGATGAAACACTCAGTCCTGCAGCCTCTGGGACTGTCCTCTCTCCCTCTTTCCTTCTTCTCTTGCCATCTTTCTTGCATCCCTTCTTCCTTTTCCAGTTCTGTTTCCTTTTCTGTGACTAGTTTCCATGGTGTTCCCATTTGAGGGCCTGAATAATTTGAGAGTGAGAAATGTGGCCGCATGCACTTAGTGACCCTAAATGTCACAACGTCCTTTCTGTCCTGCGAAGTGGATGCTCAGGGCTGATGGAAAGGAGCTTGGCACAATCTGGGCCTGGACACATGGCCATCTGGGAGAGTTAGTGCTCTTTTAAGATGAAGAGCCTGTGAAGAACTTTAACCCACACTTTAGAAATAACAACCAAAAGTCTCCCATGTGTGAAAATGAACCACTCATCAGCATCAGCAAGGATTGGGCTGGCAGCCAAGGCCTCCAGGCTCCTTCAGAAATTCCACTCTCCCCTAGCGGCCTTTCCACGGGAGGCCACTTCCTCTCCTCCCTCAGACCACTGCATGAGCTTGGGGCGATGGTGGTAGTACTCCACGTGTCCTGATGTACCAGCCTCCTTGCTCTCTGACCCCTCCTGTTTGAGGGGGCTTCAGGCACTGACTCCTCCTGAGCAGCCTTGTGGCAGCCATGGGTGAGGGTAGCCTTGGGGCAAACGAGGTTCCTTTCATGACCTCCCTATCCACACTTCGCTGCAGAGACAGTCAGGTGATCTGTTTTCCGTGTTTTAAGTGAATCCCAAGTCAAGGACTGGGCACAGGGCTAAGAGGGCATGGCTGCCTCAGGCCACTCAGCTCATCTTGCGCTGGGAGTTGAGTTGCAGCCACACACCTGCCAGGCCATGACAGGCTCTGTGCAGGGTGAAGGAGGTCTGTCAACAGCACAGGGATGGGCGCTTAGAGAGGTGATACCTGGTGTGCATTGCCAAGGCAGAGGTGCTCCTCAGACATGGTGCTCCTTTCTGCCCAGACAGGGCACTCAGAAGCAGGTGGTAGGAGTGGTGAAGGTGGCTCCAGACTCCTGCAGCTGACCTTGGGGGTCCATAGGGCCATAAGGGGCCTGCAGAAGGGATACCTGCTCCTCTGACTATGTGAGCACTTTCCTCTCTTGGACACAACTCGAGAAAAGCCATTGAATCAGGCCTCAGTGAGAAGTGTTAGTACCTGCCGGCCCCGTGGGAGTTACACCTGCACCTGAGACTTGCTCACTGATGCCATCAAGACTGCTCTGCTGTTATCATCCTCATCGAGGCCTGGAGCTGCTGTGGGTCTGGAGGCCTGGAGCCACCTGAGTGACCACTTGCCCACCGCACTGACCCTGAGCTCTACCCGCTGCTTTCCTGCCACTGAGACAAGGAGTTAGAGCCCCAAGTGGCCACTTGAACAGCTGCCAACCCAGGAAGGAGAGGCAGGCCATCTTCAGTTCTCTGGGCTGGACAGCAAAGTATGCAATGCGTGGCCCATGGGGTGAGGAGGAAGGAATGTGAGACACCCCAGGAGGAACCCCGAGAAAACTCCGAGGGGTCGAAGACAAGGTTGCAGGAGGTAGGGCCAGCCCTGCTGTGCCGTCATAGCCTTTTAGATGCCAGGCAGTGCCCAGCTTTGTCTTCCTCCGAGCGAGATGTCCTGCCCGTGGCCAGATGTCACGTGTGCTGGTGGAAGACTGATGAGGAAGGGCCGTCAGTACAGAAAGTGGGATGTCCTCCCGGGAGTCTGAGCGCCACAGCAAAGTGCCCGTGAGTAGCAGGTGATCTGGACACAAGCACCGAACTCCTGCCTGGCTCCTGCAGGGTGAGGATGCCCGTGATGGGAGGCGCAGAGAGCAGGCCCGATGGGGGATGGATCTGCCCACAGAATCGGGCCGTTTCCTCCTACTGTCTAATACCAGCAGGAACTCACATCTTTTCCCTCAGTGGACATTCGGAAGAAAATGACATCCCTGCTTGTAATATTAAAGTGGAATTTTTTACCACCTTATGTGATGCATTCATCAAATACTTTTGGGTGTACAGAGCGGGACTTCTGTGCCTTGTGTTTCTCCTCCTTCCTCCCTGCTGTAAGCCACTGCTGTGTGAGCTCTGCGGTCATGCTGCACAAGAGCCAGGCCTGGCATGGCCAGCGCCATCTGCTATGCAGCAGGTGTCAGAAAGCCTCTGTTCATTTACCAGCCTGTGGTGGCAACCCTAGGTGAGGGCAAGCTCCCAGCCCATCCAAGAAGATGAACTGGTCTTAGGATCTGGAGCGCTCATACTTAAAGCTATGGCTCAGATATGTTCTGAATGCCATTAGTCCAGCCTAGACCCTACAGAAGTCCCAGGTGGGAGCCCATCCTGTTCTTTGGCTGCAGTGCACCCTGTAGGCCTGTCCCGGTGCCCAGCTTGGGTGTCTTGGTGTAAACCCATCCTGGAGCAGCAGGCTGCTCTCATCTCAGACTTCCTGGTCTCCGCTGGGGAGACTGGGGAGCAAAGTACTAAAACCCTGAGATGATCACATCAGACACCCTGTTGCTGGCAGCGGGCATTTGGGGAGAACATGGGTGACATTCCTCTGTGGACAAGGAAATGTGGATGGGCCCACTCAAGGGCTGAGCCCAGAAGGCTTTCCTCTGGGTGTCCCAGGGCTCTGGGCTGGGGCTAAACATCTTCCTGGGCTCTGGTTCCAGTTCTGCATTCTTCCGCAGGTGCCCCACGCCTGGCTGTGACGGCTCTGGCCATATCACAGGAAACTACGCTTCACACCGGAGGTGAGCTTGCCACACCCTCAGGTCCTGGGTCCCAGGGGTGGGTAGGGAATCTTTTCCTTAGATAAAGATTAGAAGACATTAATGTTGCTGACAGCTAGAGTCCATTTTCATCTCTTTAATCTGAATTGTTGCTGTTTCCAGAACCTGATTAGATTATCCTCTGCAGTAAGATAAAATGACAAAGGGTGAGGGTTAGGAGCCCGATCCTTCTGCCTTGTGCGAAGGCTTTGTGTCTGTGGATTCTGCTTCTTACACCTGATCCATCAGTTGTCCTCACTCCCTCTTACCTCCCCTGGAGTCAAAGAGCTCAGTGGGTGGGGATGAAGTCAATGGGTGTGAGAAGCTGTTCTGGCGCTAAGGTGGCCTTTTGTCCTCTTTCAAAATCAGCTTGTCTGGTTGCCCTCGTGCAAAGAAAAGTGGAGTCAAGGTGGCACCCACCAAGGATGACAAGGAGGACCTGGAGCTGATGAAGTAGGTTGGGCCATGCTGGCTATTTCATTGCTTTGCAGAATTGGGATTTTCCTGTGTTTTATAATGTAAAAAATCTCCTACTGGATTCCCTTTTCTTTAATACGACGGGTCACCAAACTGATCAATGCCAACATTCATTTTTATGGAAGCTCTCATACGCTGCACGTTGGTACCTGCGAAGATGTGAGCCCTGGATGTTAAAACGCGCGCACTCTGAATGAAGAGATCCCCCAAACAGGCTTTGTGTGAGCAATATGGCTGTTTATTCACCCGGGTGCAGGTGGGCTGAGGTCGAAAATGGAGCCAGATAAGGGTAGTGGGATAGGGGCTGGTTTTATAGGTTTGGGGTGGGTAGTGGAAAGTTATAGAAGTTATAGTTGGCGGTTTTTGCAAGCTGGGAGGGGGGCGTAGGGTGTGGAGTCATGAGGTTGACAAAGGTCGGTTACAAACTCCAATGGCCTTGTCAGTTGAGGCCAGGATAAGAAACAATAGTGCATGTCTCAGGTTAGTTAGGCTCCACAGGGGTTGATTGCTTCTTCCAGGCACTCATCTGGGGTGTCCGTTCAGGTCACAGAGATTACCCAGCCGTTTATGGCACAGTCAGACCTTACACTGGATGTTGTATGGAGGGCATGGGTGGCAGATCCTCTGGGCTTCTCAGGTCTCAAGTATTCAATGAGGCTGGGAGAAGCAGAGGACCCCGCTACCTGTGTCTTAGGACCACCTGGGAGTGGGACCCAGGGCCTTGCAACCTGCAGACTTTGCTCTGGCAGGAAAGGTAAGATGCAGGAGTCAAGGAGTAGAGGATGGTTAGAAAGATGTTAAAGCTTTGAATCCCATGTTTCCATCCACCCACACAGTGATGCAGAGAGCTGGTAGATTGAGAGAGCCTGGGAGGATCTAAACTGGAAACCAGACACTGTTGGGTGAAGGAAAGAGGACATCCTCGGCCTTAAGTGACCCACGTCCTTGAGGCAAAATGACTCTCCTCTATTGCTCTTCCTACTGGGGCAAGGTGGGGGCTGACAGGTGAACCCTGAACCCTGACTGTGTGTTACCCTACTCGGTGGGGGTTTGTGTCCTTGCAAGCTTATTCTCCCAGTAGGGAACTGGTTCCCTGCACTGCTCACTTGTAGGTGGGCGCAATGCTTTGCCACAGACTCGAACTGGGTGACCAACTGGCCAGTTTGCCTGGGACCGAGGTACTTTCAGAGCTGATATCTGGCAAAATGGGCAGTGAGTTCCCCAGCAGGTGAGCAGTGGAAGGGATGGCTCTGGACACCTTGTTGCCCAGGGCCTTGGGGCTGGCTTGGTGGGGACAGGGCCCCACCATGCCCACAGGAAGCAGGTTGCCCTGATTGTGTTACCTGCTGGGCCAAGAGCAGGCGGACCTCAGCCCTGGAGAGGGGCAACTTTGCCTGAGAGAGGGTTGCTCCTCCTGGTAGCTTGCTCCAGCTGGGCCCAAACGTCTGCTCTGCCACACTGGAGGAGCCTGATTGGCCAACATCACATCGTTCAGGAGGGGATGGCCCCACCAGCTGTTTGGTATGATAGGCTGTGGCTTGTTTAGTTATTTAATTTTTTACAATAAAACTGTAATGAATGCTAGATTAACAATGCAAAATGTGTAGTTGTTAGTACTGTGAAGGCTGCATACTAAGTGCTGAGGTGGATAAAAAGCATTTTGCCCCTGAGAACCCAGGAATTTGCCTATGATTATATAAGTGCAGCACCTTTACAGACTTGGCAAGGATCCTGCTGGCAGGGATATTATAAGTGAATTGTGCTGCATTTGCAAATGATTAAAATCAAGATCAGCATTTTTCAAATTAACCAGGAAAAATAAATGGTTTTCCTTTCTAATGTGCTGTCAACTTAGCTTAAAAAAACAAAAAAAAACCAAAAGAGTTCTGCAGTCAAGTGGAGACTGTGACTTTCAGAAACACTTCAGCATTTGCAGGAGAGATGACGTTGCTGATGGTTCCATGGCAGAGGGAACCTGCCCACTTAACACGTCTATTTTACAGGATTTCCATACCCCAGCCATAAACTTTAACTGCATTTGTCATCGCCTAGCGTCTTTAAACAGATGCACATCAAAGCAGAAACTTTAACAGATGTGTCAGGCCATGCTGAGGGATGGATTTTGTCAGCATGTGTGAGCTGTGATTTGGAGAGCCTGGTGGAGCAAGAGTTCCCTTTTATGACATCTCATGCCTGCACTATTCAAAATTAAGTCACATCAGGCACTTTGTGGTAAATCCTTTTGCCACAGCTTTATAACTGGTTGTAAAAGTCTTACGGAGGTTCCATCACTGGAGTCAAGAGATGAATGCTCCCCCTGGCCTGCCCATTGTCCCTAGAGGGAGGCCACGCTGCCCCTGGCCACACAGACACGCAACAAATGAAATGCACCTCTGGTTCCTGGTCCTGGCCATGTTTCCCATGTCACTGGCACACACGGCTTCTGCAGCCCAACACGTGCTAGGAAACACTAGCTCACCCAAGAAGCACAGAGGCCTCACCAGCTCAGTGCCCCCTGCCTGCCCACCCCAGCATTTCTCAACATGACATCCCTGACGACTTGAAAGTTTCTACACCATGTGTTGTGAGAAAGAGAACATAGCTGAAATCTGAAATACCTTCCATGTATGTGACTCAAGGGAACAGCAACAGTTTCTCTTGAGGAAAGGGAGTAGTGGTTTCCAAGAAAAGGAGTAAAAATAATTCTGATTTGGGCTGGGCACGGTGGCTCATGCCTGTCATCCCAGCACTTTGGGAGGCCCAGGTGGGTGGATCACCTGAGGTCAGGAGTTCCAGACAAGCCTGGTCAACATGGGGAAACCCCATCTCTACTAAAAATATAAAAATTAGCCGGGTGTGGTGGTGGGTGCCTGTAATCCCAGCTACTTGAGAGGCTGAGGCAGGAGAATTGCTTGAAGCAGGGAGGCAGAGGTTGCAGTGAGCCAAGATGGTGCCATTGCACTCCAGCCTGGGCAACAAAAAATAATAGTAATAATTCAGGTTCGACTGTGTGGAGTGACTGAAGAGCCACCTCCCATTTGGCCAGTTCCTCTTCTCAGCCCAGGCCCTCACCTCAGGTTCGGCTGTGCCTGGCCCAAGTGCCCCCAGGGCCCCATGGCTGGGAGGCACCCCCATCTGAGGGGGACTAGACGTTGAATGTGGACTTCCCAAAGCCCCCATAGGGGCCCCTGGCAGTGTCTCTGCTCTGGCCGGGGATGAGATGACCTTGGACTGGCTCAAGGAATGTCTTATACGTTTCTGAGGGCTGGGTAGGTGGGATGAGTAACAAAAGTAAAAGAACCAAGAGAGGGGCCTGTGGAGAGAGAGAAAGCAGGGCCCTGGCCAAGGTGGCTGGGAAGGGTCCAAAATGGCAGCTTTGGAGATGAGGCCAGAGTGTGGGGGCAAGGAGTCAGAAGCTGCCCTCCCTATCCAGGCCTTGCCAATCTCCCCCTGGGCAGTATAGCCCGTGTCCCCATCTCAGCCCTGCAGCAGGAGCCTCTGCTATGGCCCCCGCCCCTGTCCCCACCGCTGTCCTCTTGAGCGCTTCCTGCGCTGACCCTGACTTCCCTGATCACCATGGAGCTCCTGGGGGAGCAGTGGTGTCTTCTCTTGGGGTCCTGTGTGGCCAGGTCTTTAGCATACAGTGAGTGTGTGACAAATGGTGATTTGGATGAGTTTCGTTTGCTGGAGAGAGAAGAGCGAACTTTGCAGATTGAAGATCTTCTCCTAGGTCTGGTGTGGGTTCCTGGATGACCTGGTCCCTCAGATCCCGAAATCCTGGTCCACGTCCTTCCCTGAGGCAGCGGGGACAGACACTGAGAGAGATCATGGCCCTGGGCCATCTGCATTGTCCTGTTTGTCTCTGGCTCACACTGTGCCCAAGGCGTTTGCCAGTCTGAATTTATGTTATTTTCATAACGGCCTCTATCCCTCTCCTGGAACACCCAGAACAAAGGAAAGGAAAACACTGCTCAAGGCCAGCCTCAGGCAGGAGTGACTATGGGATACCCTAGCGGAGTCTCCACGACATGGGGTTCTGTGTTCTTCCTTCTAGAACATAGATCTCAGTTGTGGCAAAGCTGCAACATCTATGGGCATTGCTCCCTTGTATTAAGGGCTGGGTTCTTCCCTGAGGCTCCAGGACCTCTGCTGCCCTCCCTGCCTTACTTGGAAGTCCTTTAATGTGTGATGTTGGACTCCCTTGTTTCTGGCTTGGGAGGGTCTCCAGGCTTCTCCTCCCAACCCTGGCGCCCCTGTACTCATCCTGGCCTTTCTGTGCCCAGGTGCCCAGTTCCAGGCTGTGTGGGGCTTGGTCACATCAGTGGAAAATACGCCTCTCACAGGAGTGCGTCCGGCTGCCCACTGGCCGCCCGGAGGCAGAAGGAAGGTTCCCTCAGTGGCTCATCGTTCTCCTGGAAGTCCCTGAAGAACAAAGGCCCAACCTGCCCCACCCCGGGCTGTGATGGCTCTGGCCACGCCAATAGGAGTTTCCTCACCCACCGGAGGTAACTGCCTGCACCCTCTGCCCCTCTGTGCTCTCAGTGGGGACCCTTGCCTGGGGGCTGGGGCTGAAGCTCCTGAGGGAGGGCCAGACCAGAGCTATGTGACCCAGGTTTCTCAAGGGAAAGGCAAGGCCACATGGTAGCGCATGGGGCAGGCTAGCGGGTCTGTCGGTGCCAGGTGATGGTGTCGGCAGTGTCTTCGCCATGTGTGTCTCGTCATGAGCCATCCTTCCCCATCCTGATGGTGTCCTTCCAGGCTGAGTGTTATGCTGGACACAGAGGCCACACGTGAGCAGAGCCCTGGGTCTGACACGTTCTCTTGTCAGGCTGACAACTTCTTAGGAAAAGTTTGTTTCCTAACCCTTATACCCTGCCCTCCCATTCATACCTCTTCTTTGAACTCTGGGCAGAGACCCCTCCTCCTTTGCAAGGG
>PVKV010031591.1:0-20825 GCA_004027835.1 Alouatta palliata | reverse complement strand
TCAGTGTGCCGTGGTCTTCCATGATTGAAAAGCCTAAGCAGATGCAGGAAGTTTGGGATGTCCAGATTTCAGCAATGTATGTTACAAGTAAAAATGTTATGCACAGATGGGCGTGGTGGGACACGCCTGCAATCCCAACACTTGGGGAGGCCTAGGCAGGCAGATCACAAGGTCAGGAGTTCAAGACCAGTCTGACCAACATAGTGAAAATCCAACTCTACTAAAAATACAAAAAATTAGCCGGGCGTGGTGGTGTGCACCTGTAATCCCAGCTACTCAGGAAGCTGAGGCAGGAGAATTGCATGAACCCCATAGGGAGAGGTTGCAGTGAGCTGAGATCGTGTGATTGCACTCCAGCCCAGGCCACAGTGTGAGACTCCATCTCAAAGGAAAAAAAATGTTATGCATTCAAGTCCCAGTCCAGAGTCTCTTGGAGTCTGTGCAATAATATTTAAATTTTTCCCTGTTATAAACTCAATGTTGTAATGCAGCAATGAAAGGTTATGACATATTTCAAGAGCTGTCATTAGTGGCTTCTTAGTTCCTACCACATGCCAGCCACTGTGTTTTCAATTTTATATCAATTCTCTCATGAATCCTCAAAGACTCGAAGAAGTTCAAGAACACAAAGAGGCAGCATATGAACCTAGATAGATCTGATAAACAAATCAAAGTTTATTCAATTATATTATTCTGTTACTGTATCAGAACCTATAAAAATATTAAGCAAAACACTAGTAAGAAGCATGCCTTTTTATCAGCTTCCTCAAAATTATACCTAGTGAATAAAAGTATGTGAATGAACATCTTTTAAGGTAAAACTCCATGGAGATAAATAATTGAGAGAACATAATATAATGCAAGTCACAATGGTTGTTCACTCAGACTAATATGGCTCTAGTGGTATCCAACCATGTTATCTCCAGGAATTGAATGTAGGAAGTAAAAGGATCTGAAAATAGAAGGTCTGTAAGACTAACCTTAAATACAAAAGTTTTCCCAAAACCATCTTACTGCTTTGTGAGCCGCTTAAAAATTGGCTTCTTGAATTACTGTTGATTTATGAGTCTCTATTTTTCAGAGTACTGTACCTTAACTTTTAGCTGAATTCCTGCAGCACAGAGAGGATCTCTCATTCTCTTCCTCACCCCTCACTCCTCTAGCAATAATAGATTGTGGTTGCTTGTTATTTAGTGCTTACTAGGTTCACTGTGTGGACAGGTGGGCTTCTCTGTTGTCTGGGTCCAGCTTCAATCTTAGACTGGCTCCATGTGCTTGGATCTTGGATTTAGGGTTTTCTCAGCATTTATACTTTACCTCCCTATGGCAGACAAACACTGTCGTGTTTCTCTGTGGGTCTTGTGTGAGAGAGTTTTCTGCTTCTTTCTTACAGGTAGCAAAATTAGAATGGTATTATTATAGGGTCTTCAGCTCAGAATGGTTTCCTGTCTCTTACCCAAAGGTTTTTTCACTTAACTCTTCTTTGCTGTGGTGGATCTTAACCTGTGCTCCGGGGAGGCGGTGGGGGGGTTGGGGGGGTTGGGGGATAGGTTAAGATCCACTACAGCAAAGAATGTGCTGTCAGCTCTTTAGCCCCATCCCCAACAGCTGAAACATTTTCCTCCAGGCAAGAGGCTGATTTGAGCAAGAATGCTGGGATTTGTGCTTTTCTGCAGTGCCTGCTGATCGTGTCTTGTAAACCTACACTTTTTCTGGGGCTCTCTCTGTGTCCCACTCTGCCCCTGATTAGTTCTTCCAACTTCTATGAAATGGCCCTACCAGTAAATGTAAACTCCTTCTGTGCCTGCAACTCCCAGCAGTTCTATATTCTGATGATAGCTCTCACTCAATCTTTTACCCAGTTTCATTTTCTTGCTTGTATGGCAGGCAGCGTTTCTTTTTCTATGCTCTGCTGCAGTTGTGCCAGTCCATAAGCTGCCTGTCTCCCCTTGGAGGAGCCTTTTCCTCATTGGAGTCCAGCCTACTTGTTTGCCCCGTGATCTCAGGTCTCTGATGGGTTAAAGCAAAGTTATAATTTTTCCATGTATCCAGCTTTACTTAGTAAGGTAGAAGCAACGGTCTTTACTAGCAGGAATTGGAATTCTAGCCGTCTTCCATTGCGTCTAAAATTGAAATATTGGTATCAGAAATGCAAGACCTTTGTCAGTATTCTCTCTGAACCATAAGAAGTGTTGAAAATCATATTATCATTGTAAATCACAGATCATAATCGAATACCTCCTTCCTAGTCAGTGCAAGAAGGAGAGCATCGTTTTCCCTTCCATTTTCTTTTAAAGGAAGGCTAAGGGTTTTTTCTTTAAAAATGTTGAGCCAATTTTATATTTAATTGTTAAAAGTCTCACAGAAACTAGAGTCTTTATTGGGCCTCTGTTGATGGAAGAATTGGCAAGTGCCTGAGTTATTGATTCTGTGGCTTCAGCTAAGCTGTGAGTCATGGCAGTAAATTTGGATTCAATAAGGAGAGATCCCAAGGAACGTAGCAAGGTTGAGGAATTAGATAATTACAATTTACTTTGGTTCGGATGGGTTTTCTCTGGGTCCTTCATGGATTTCGAAGATGAGATTATGGATATTATGAATATCTACAAAACAGTCTCCACATTTTTATCTACCTTGGGCTTAATAAAAAAATTATGGGGAGAAACATTTTTTAATCCATACAAGAGAACTTGGATGTTTGTCTTGAAACAATTAGAAGCAACTGAAGAGCTTTGCATAGGACATATTTTCTTTCTCTGAATAAACAGGTGATTTACTGAACCAATGAGAGTAAGAATCCAAGCGTGGCAATCTTATTTTGAATTCAGATAGATAAAATTTTGAGGAATGTGTCCAGTTTGCTCTAAAATAGGTAACAACCAAGAAAGAGCAGATACTTTATATATTCCAGTTGTGGTTCTGGCAGGTTGTCAAAACCTTAGTTGAGAGCACAGAATTAAAAGAAGAGGAAGGTTAAGACTTAGGCACTGTGTCAGGCCTGCAGCCACATGTGACAGGGTTCACTTAGCATCCTCAGCAAAGGATTCATAGGAGGGATTTTAAGGAAAATATGTAGGGAAGAAAAATGACTCATTAGAGTTTCCATGAACTAGTTAGATGGCTACAAGATTAACCACAGATCCTAGCATCTGTAGCAGCATCTCCTCACATATCTCCTTTCTCTGTTATGGTTAACCAAATGTTGTGTTAGGCATATGACTATAGGGAGGACCCAACTAGCAGACCCAGCTGCAGGGAACGTGGGAATCAAAGAGCATGGTAAGCCAGGCTGGAGTTGGCAAGGATTAGAGTGAAATATAACCAAAGAGATAAAAAAATGCATCTGGTCCAGAATAGGCTGCTGCTCTACATGGTCCAAAGTACACCCGTCTATAATTTCACCAAGATTGCATCTCTCTGGCAAGTCTTTAGAGATCCTGCCATAAAAATATTTATTTTGTCTGCATGTTTCTTTGTTTCCTAGTGTCTTCCATACTATCCTCCTCAAGGGATTTAGTTGAGGAGATACAAAGTCCTGGACAATCAATTATGGCTTAAAAATTCCATGTTTCACATGTTGCTTTTTTAAACAGCACACTCCATGGGAAGAAATAGAGATGTGATGTTATCTGAGGAGTATGGCTTTTACCTGTGTGGTTTCTAAGCCAGCTGCGAGGGTGTGCTTCCTGGAATGAACTCATGACTTCCTTTCTAGTTCTTACCTTATGCACCCGAACCACCAGCTGCTAACAAATGCCTGAGTTGAAGTTTCTGAGTTTTTCCTGAGAACATGGGAATAGGCAATTGCCTCATATTGAGTTCTGACCTTTTTGTAAGGCTTTTCTAACATTTTCTTCACAGTGGGCTCTGAGACAACAGAAATATGTTGCAGAGTCTTCTGGCTGTGATGGTGATATGATGAGCTGATAGTTTTAGTTGCTTTATGTCAGCTCACAGAATGTTGAGCCTTTGTCACACTGGTTTCTGCATCTGTTTGCTGATGAACGAGGGAAATAATCTCCCCACTGGGAGGCCCTTTGAACCAATACAATATATAATATACAATATTAGTTTCATTTAAACAATCCAGTTTCACGGTCTCACCCTCCTGCTTAGATATTGCTGGTTGGGATTGAATGACCTTCTGTGACATGCTGGATCCTGTAGATGAGAAGAAATAACAGGATGGGTCCTCTAAGCTGACCCGTAAAAGAGATTCTAAGAACTTTTGGGGCAGGAGTTAAATCTTTCAGTCAAGGCGGGATTCAGAATCTGGTTCTTTTCCTCTTCCTTCTTGTTACACCTGAGTGTTTGATATATATGAACAGTTGTTCATCCCCTCTTCCCTCCCCACTGTCTTCTCCCGTCCTAGACTGTCTTCAATCTCACTATCAGCTACCGTCCTTATTAAGGAAGGCAGAGGCCATGAGCACCTATAATGTGCTGACAAGAGTCATGTTGGCACCTCTATTTCCAGGAAAAAAACTGCCTGGTCAGAGCCTGAGGCCCAGTTTATTCAGTTCTGTGTAAAGCTCCACCTTGAATTATTGGAGGTAAGCAATGCAGCTGTCTCAGATTAGGAAAGGAAGTGGTACAATGGGGAATGCAGGGGCAGGGATAAGTTGTATTTCTTTAAAGGGCTCTAAGGTTTTTTCCTTAACACAGTCCCTCAGTCTGTTAGATTTTACCAACTCCTGGTCCCCTCTAATACTGACTGAAACTCTGCAGCTGGAGAAAGTCGATTTCTACCTCTAAAAACCCTGGCTGGGTAAGAAAGGTCAAAAATTTGACTGCCTGAGATGTTTTCTTTACACAAGACCCTTTTCCCATCCTTTCTTTTGGTGCAATTAATCTAAAGATTTTAGAGATCTCTTATTCTAAACAATTAATCAAGAGATCATATTTTACAAAGTACATAAAACAGTGTCACGGCCAGGCTTAAAAATTCTCTTGACTAAATTAAGAGTGAAAAATCTCACCTAAAACAGTTCTGGTAGGTAAAATTCCTGCAGAGGCTTGGGTCTGCTTCCTGGTCAGGGAAAAACAAAGTCCATTCCACCTGTGACCTAATAGTTAAAATTCTGCACTTTCACATCCACAGCATGAGTCTGGTTCCTGGTCAGGGATCCAGCCCCTCTTGGTTTAATATTTGTGTGACTTTTGGGTATCAATCTATTATTAATCATTCCTACTTTCTTAGCTTTTTGTTTTCCGTCTTTTATCATTTGTCAGGGGCACTTGAGGCTTTGGGGCCTTTGTGTGTGGATGGTCAGCTGAGAGTGTAAGACTCTAAAACCATGGCCTAACAGAAATGTGGGTTATACCCTGTTTAGTGCTAATGAAACTTTCCTTCACTGAGTGATCTTTAGGGTGAGTCTGGATCTTGTTTAAAAATGCTTGCCACCTCTTTGGACACAGCGTGTGCATCCATGGTTATGTAATAACTTTGGTTAAGGCACTTGGGGGAATATCTTTTGGTAAAGAAGTTCAAAAGTCAGAAATATCAACCATTTGTCCCAACTTAAATCTTACAAGAGATTTGAAAGTATTTCTTTGAAGGGCTCTATAGTAAAAAATTGACTTAATTAAAACTGACATTGAGGCTATGCATGTATTTACTTACTGCTTTAAGGCCTCTGCTCTTTCTCTCTGTAAAAATTTCTCAGGCAACTAAATTTCTTCTTAAACCTGTGCTAGCCATGTGCACTCCTCTGTCTCTCTAATTCTATTGCCCTTTCCTTCCTCTTGCCACCCTCAGTGCCACATAAGAAGACAAAAAAAAAGAAAGGAAAAAAAGAAACAGACCTGTAACAGCCTGGGATTTTTAAAGAAAAAACAGAAAAGGTGCCACAGACTCACTTACAGGAGAAACTGCTATTTTCTTTTCCTCAGCGAATCCCAAGAGTTGAAAATGGACAGGGCTTTCTCAGATCTCTGCTCTCCTTTGCATTGCATTACTAGAAATTTTTGCTTCTGAAGTTACTAGAAATTCCTCTTTATTGTGGAAAACTTGCCTTTGGTGTGTATAATGGCTAGGGAATGGGCTGATCACACAGTGGGCTGATTAGCGTTGGGTTGCCTACCAGCCTCAGGGGTAATATATTTGTAGCGAAATGCACTGCGAAAATAAAGCATGTCCTGATCCCCATGGTGTTTACCTCTTTTAGGGAACCCAAGATTTCATGTGAGTTATGCTTCGAATTCAATGGTCCGGATAAAAAAAATAGAGACTAAATTAAAAGCACCTATCTAAATGAAATTGGTCACCTTATAAAAGCCTATGATAAATTTATATAATTTCGTGTTATCTTCACAACCATGTTTTTAATCTCTCTTTAACACAACCAAATTTAAAAGCTGAAATTCCCTGTCTCCCTCTGTATTTTGAGATGCAAATCCTCTATCTTGTTTCACCTGAGAGTTATCACTTTAGAAATGGAAATTTAGGGTTGCTTGGCTAACATTGCCTAGAGCAATAAAATAGGTAATTAGAACAGTGAATAAAAAGCTATTTCAAACTGGTAAATGAAAAATAGTATAGATCTATAAGATCTGCTTCTGTCCCTGTGTCTGCGTGTCTATATATGTGTTACGTGTATGTGATGTTTCATTACCAAATATGTGAAAGGGCTCTAATTAACTGGCTTAAAGAAAAAGTAAACACTTAAATATTTTATGAGAGAAATAGAAATCTTACTCAAACACCTTTTAGTTCATGTGACTTTAGTAATCCTTAACAAATAAAACCAATTTAAAAATTATTGGTGAAATAAAATCGAAATCTCTTCAGAATTTAATTTAGACATTTTGTCTGAGTCTGTTGGCCTATTGTTCAGATATTATTTCTGCTGGATATTTTAGGATCATAAAATGTGTTTTTCTGACCACTTTTGACACTTAACTTGTCTGTAAATGATGTTTTTAGATTTGAGACTTTAGGATACGATGAACCTTAGCTCCAGGCATTGTCCTTTGTCTTGGACTCTGTATCTGGTGCTTAATTAGAGTTACTTACTTCCTCAATTTTTCACTAAGAGTTACTAAGAAGTAACATTATAATTAATGAATGCGATTAAAACTACTAGCTATGACCGGGCATGGTGGCTCACGCCTGTAATGCCATTACTTTGGGAGGGTGAGGCGAGTGGATCACCTAAGGTCAGGAGTTTGAGACCAGCCTGGCCAACATGGCAAAAACCCATCTCTACTAAAAATACAGAAAGTTAGTCAGGTGTGGTGGCATGCACCTGTAATCCCAGCTACTCAGGAGGCTGAGGCAGGAGAATCACTTGAACTCAGGAGGCTGAGGTTGCAGTGAACCGAGATTGCACCACTGCACTCCAACCTGGGTGACAACAGAAAACCTCTGTCTCAAGAAAAACCCAAACTACCAGCTATGAAACAATTCTACATGCAAAGTATATAAAGTTGTTTGCGTTTTTGATGAAAAGCTTCCAAGAGGGCATGGGAATATGGTTTCTGTTTAAAAGAAAGTATTTTTTCCCAGTGTAGAGATCTTTTCAAATCAATTTTTAAAATTAAAGTTTTTAAAAATTAAAGTTTTTTTTTTTTTGAGTAAAAAACTAAATGAATATAGAAAGTTGGAAAAGTAAATTTTTGTTCTAGGGTGGACTGATAGAACAAGACTAAAGATTTAAGCAAGTTGTACCATGTTTGTGGAAGACTGTTCTTGTGGAAGGAATTCTGTGTATGATTATTTCTTTTTCTTTTCTCTCTTTTTTTTTTTTCGAGACAGGGTCTCACTTTGTCACCCAGGCTGGAGTGCAATAGCATGATCTCAGTTCACTGCAACCTCTACCTCAAGTGATTCTCATGCCTCAGCCTCACAAGTATCTGGGATTACAGGTGTGTGTTACCATACCTGGCTAATTTTTGTACTTTTAGTTGAGTTGGGGTTTCTCCATGTTAGCCAGGCTGGTCTTGAACTCCTGGCCTCAAGTGATCCACCCACCTTGGTCTTCCAAAGTGGTGGGATTACAGTTGTGAGCCACCACGCCTGGCCATTCTCAATTCTTATCAGTATATGAATCAATCAGTACTTCTGAATGCTATTTCCCCAAAACAGATATTTAAAACCTTGGAAAAAATATTGCTAGTGACCTTTCCAGATAAGTAACAAGATTAACAATCCAAATACCTACTGTATACAATTCTCATGTCCAAGAAAGAACCAGACAAAAGTTTTTTTTTTTTAATTTTTAATTTTTGCTATCTGTCTATTGACAAGCTGTGGGTACCTAGGAGAAGAAAGAGAGGTTACTTTTCACTTTCAGATAGGAATGCAGAGATACAAAAGTAGTTTATATGTATAGCTTCAGTCAAACAGTAGTTCACTCTGGTTTTTGAAACTGAAATTTATGTAATTTTCTCTGAGTCTAAGTTATCTATTATGTAACTACCTACCAAGCAATTAAATAATTATCAAGAAATCAATGGCAAATTAGATATGATCGTAAGGGCATGACTTGCTTTTTGTGTGATATGTTGAAACAACTGGTTTCCTTTAGGTTCTCTTTTATCATGCATGAGCCTTCTGGTAAGTCCCCCATACTCCTGTGGTGAGCATCTGTGCTAGGTGAGCATCTGTGGCTCAGCCTCGGGTTTGAGTGCAGCTGTTGGAGGCCTGAGTATCACTGCGTCTCTGCCACAGAAGTCAGTTCCTGAGTAATTGAGCTGGGTGGCTATAATGTACAGGGAGCTTTGCTGCTTTTTTTCATTAAATGTGGCAGCTATTTTGTCATGAGTCTTCAGTTGTTCACCTTTCAGTAACATCATTAGGAAGACGGGTGCTTCACCATGCTTCTGCCTGTACCAGTGTATAGAATATAAAGCCTTTGAGAAATTGCAGTTGATGGTAGCATCTTTCCCTTCTTGGGGGACCATGGCTTGAGGACTCTGCACTGGTTGTTGGCTTCTCACCTGTGATCAGAAAGACAATCAAAGGACATAGGAAATCCTCATGAGGCAGTCAGTCTCGTAAAAGGAAGGATGATTTTCTCCCTTCCCTCCTTATTTAAAACATTAAGCATCACCACGTAATTACAGTACATTTTCCACGCTTCTTAGGTCTAGTTCTTAAAAGGGCCCTTCCCAAGAGAGAAAGCTAATGTCATTAAGGTGTTTTCATATCACAACCTCTTCCAGACTGAATTGTGTACTCACAGGTGAACTGCCACAGCAAGGTGCCTGAAAACACTTTCAGGAGAGTCTCCATCCTTGGCCTCCCAGACTATACAGTGTGTCAGTCAGCCTCTGAATGGGCTTCCTTAGCAGGAGTTGCTTTGAACTCAGAATGAGACCTATTGGAACTGTTTCCAGGATATTGCAACTTTGAGGGCAACCAATCAGAGACACATCACAACCACTTAACTGCACAGAACGAAATGCATCTGTCTAGAATAGTTTTTAAAAAGCTCTCCCTGATGGCCAGACTGAGGAATTTTGATTAAAATGTGGATTGTGGCTTTTCTTGAGTATGTTTTCATCCAAGATATGTATTTTTCTTGCTATAAGAAAGGCCTATCAATATACTGTATTACAGAATTACTACAGAATTAAGAGAAAAAAGAAGTATCAAGGGAAAATTTATTATATATGTATACACACACACACACACACACACACACACCCCACACACATATATGTATGTGAACTCAGAATACTCTTTCAAATGGTGACATTTCATTATACTATTTACTTGTGCAGATTTCTTTTAGTGCTCATCATTGTCTTCAAGATAATGTAATGCACAATCATCTTATAATGGCCTTTTTAAATTGCATTTTAGGTTTTGGGGTACATGTGAAGAACATGCAAGATTGTTGCATAGGTACACACATGGCAGTGTGATTTGCTGCCTTCCTCCCCATCACCTATATCTGGCATTTCTCCCCATACTATCTCTCCCCACACCGCATGTTCTCACTCATAGGCAGGTGTTGAGCAATGCGAACAACACATGGACACATGGAGGGGAGCATCACACACTGGGGTATAATGGCTTTTAATTATTTTCACAAAGTGATTTCTGCTTATTGCTTTAGTTTTATATTTACTGATAATACATTTTGAGTTGTATGCTCTGACCATTCTGAAGTAGTTTAATGTTATTCTCTTAAACTAAATATTGATTTCATGTCTTTGTACATTCTATTTATCTTTTTCTGTAATACCCTTTCTCTGACTCCATTTTTGGCTGTTTTACAGATCTTAACTTAGATACTACCTCCTGTAGGCAAGTTTCCCTTACATTCAAGTTTCCAAGTTAAATGCCACTGTTAGGTGGTCATATTGTACTCTTTTCCTGTGATAGTTTTTATTATACTATATTGTGATACACTGTGCAGTATTGTTGGGAGCCCTCCCTTGTGAAGTCTTGCAAAGCGAGTTTCACAATACGGGAGGTTGAGCTCAGTTGCAGAGCCCCCAAAAGGAAGGAACTCAAGACCAGATGAGTAGGATGAAAGGAGAACTGGGTTAAAAGGTAACAAGATGGATGGCCTTCACTAGAAACAATGAGGTAGCATAGACATGTTTAGGAGCACTCTGTTTAAGCGAGAGCACAGATTGTGATTGTTACTTTGTAGTTCCTGAAAGGTTAGAGCACATGATGTTTCCCCTGATTGCAACATAGACTTAAGAGAATGCCCAGAAAAGGTATAAATACTGAACTGCTGAAAAATAAAATTGTCGTTGGAGCAAAAATTCTTCAATCCTCCTGAGCTCGCTTTCTGTCTCCCTTTATTTTCTGTGCACCCTCCACTCAGGTTGGAACCCTCTTGCTGGCAAGAGTGCCCGCCAGACAATATTACATGCTCCCTGAAGGTGGAAACAATGCCTTATTCTTCCCACTTGCATCTATTCTTTTCAAGTCCAAGACACATATTCGGTATCAAATGAATAACTTTATGCAGTGAAATCTCAAGTAAATAGAAAACATATTTGGTAACCTCACAAATATTATGGCTACTCGTTTATAAAGCTGAGAATTAAGACACAACTACTTTGCAGTGGTGGTTTGAACATTTTATGATGTATGTAATTTTAATCATAGCATAATTCTGGCTTTTAGTACTCAGATTCACTGTATTCTCTGTCGCCTTGTACATGCTGTTTCTAGCTTTAAGATCACTTTCACCACCTTCTCTTTCAACTTGATTGACTCCTACTAAATCTTTAGGTCTCAGCATAGGCAAGACATATTCCAGGCTGTCCCTGAATCACCGCCAAGGCTAAGATGGGGGTGGGGCTTTCCATATGCTTTCATATCAACCTTTGCTTTCCCAAGGTTGGCCCCATTTCACTTTACTCTGTCTGATTAGCTGCCTGCATAACTAACTGGACTACAAATTTAGTGAAAGAAGATACTATGTATTTTTCCATAGCTCTTTATTCCCAGCATGTAACATTTAGCAGAACTCAGCAGGCACCCAATGAACAATTGCTAATTGATAAAATGAATAAAACTTGGGACTGATGTTAGCTGGAAATCATTGTCCTTGCATTACAGATGAATGTCCTGATATAAAATGTTAAGAAGTTGACACTTATGGCTAGAACAATGTTAGGATGTAGCTTTTTCCAATGCTGTTTCCCAAATATACTAGATAAGAAAATAATATAAATGAATAATTGTGGGAATGAATGAAATGTGAAAGTTGAAGCAGCACGAAGAGCTTGAACAAAAATTCAGGGATGAGATTGGATGTAGTATTCCCATTTCTGGTATGACTCTGTGTTGCCTTAGAAGGTTAGAGACAGCATCGACATATTCCCTCCCCATTATGCAAGACATGAAATGGAGTAAATGTAACAGCAGTTAGAGTGAAAAATGTCCATTGTAACAGAACTTTATAATGGGTTTCAATAATTTATAGATCATGTTAAATATACCTGAAAATTTAAAAAGCTGATTTATTGTCTTAGGGTATTTGAAATAGTTTTGTTAAGAGCAGAGATATATCGTAACTGAACTGATTATTCACCTGAATTTTGTATTTTTTGAAATTGAAATGAAATGATTCATCAGAGCTACATTTCTCTACACCCTGCTAGAAGACAGCAACAACTGTCACGTGCCTGCACTTTTGCTGGGATCTGTGGCTACAGCTTTGAATTTGGGAACAGGATCTGGATGCCTGTGAGCAATGAGTATCCACAGCAGACTATTCACTCAGAGTAGCTGAGGCTCTAGAGTGGGAGCCTGAGATGTGCATGAAACACCCTGAGTATGAAGAGTGATGCTTAATATTCCTTCCTGCTTTTCATTCTCAGCTACATGCATTATAAAAAGGATCTTGGAGTTTTTCCTGCCTAAACCAATGTAAGCCATAAAAAGAGTGGAAAAAATACTGCATGTGATATTGGTGCTCCCAGATATGGAAGGATAATACATCTAATTCACATTGAGTTAGCTTTACATCCATGTTCAGAAATATAGAATTAAATATGAGAGAATTGATCAACCTATAGACTTTACCTTATAGTTACACCAACCCCATGAGGATCCCTAGATGAACCAAGCTAAGCCAACCTATATATCACCTCTATTCTGATCAGAAATGTCTACAGCATTCCTGAAATCACTGTTCCTGAAGTCACTGTTCAGATAAAGCCATAAGTAATGAGATTTATGGAGGCTTCTGCATGCTTTTTGGGAAGCATCCTGAATGTCTGTATCTTCTCACTGTAAAGATCTCAGCTTCAGAAAATCAGTCTATGAGGAACAAGTTCTAATCATTTATCTACAAATATGATATACATTTAAAACCATAATTTCATTTTTTCATTCTCTGCAAGTGATAATCACACTCTTCTCTAGGTCAGTGATGAAGAAATATATGCTAAGAATTTAAAAAATTGCTATCTTTTAAAAAGCATGACTCTTGTTAATAGCTTCTGTAGGAAGGGCCTATCATTGGTGATTTGGGGCATAGGTGACCATGAACTCTATTTCACAAAGTTAATGATACTGAGCAAATCCCTGAACTCCCACAGCCTGTTTTCTCTACTAAAATATGGATTATTCTAATAGTTGTTTTAAATAATTATTAGGAGGATTAGTTAATGTAATACATGCAAAACAGGTGGAATAATAGAAGTTCAACATAATCTACACATGATTCCCATTATACAGCAGTGTACTCTAAGTGATAAAATTGTTTCTCATGGAGATGCAAGGTCACAATTCTGATACCACTATGCACGTTCAATGGAATTGGATTATGATGTACCTGAATAGTGTGTAGTGATGAATAATGGGTAGTGGGTAGTGACGTACATGAATAGTGGGTAGCAAAAATTCTTTGCTTGACCAAACTTTAGTCAGGCTTTTGAAGTTTCTCCTTAGCTCATCTGTGCACTTTCTTGTAAAATCTAGTTTTAACAAGAATCCTTCCAAGTCAGTTTAGCAAGAATCACACTCTCACCTGCTGCCCCCGCCATCCTCCGCTTGATATCTGATTATACTCCGTATCTAACTGGGTTCCTCATCCTCTACCATCCACCAGGTGATTGATGTCTGATCACCCTGACCTGTCTTCAGCAAGGATCCGGCTTGGTCGGTCTAGCCAGAATATCCCTCACGTCTAATGTTTCCTCTTAGTAATTTCTCACCCACTGACTCCCAACCTGCCCCTTGGCTAGAAATTTCCACTTGCCTATGCTGTATTTGGTGTTGAATCCAATTCTTTTCCCTCACTGCAAAATCTTGTTGCAGTGGTCTCTATACCTATCATCATGGTCCTAAATAAATTCTGCCTCACCATGTTTTAACAAGTATTACTGAATAACTGTTTTTTAACAGTGAGAGCCAGGTTGCACACCCCTGTGGTGGGAATTTGTGGATAAGCAAGAAGGGGAGAAGGCTAGTGTGATCTGCATGGTAATGATTTAGCATTGGAGACATTGCTAAGAACTAATGTTCAACTTAAAATAGATACAGATGGTTATGCTACAGATAGAAATATTTCTAGATATGCAAATATATACAGGTAAGTATTCACACATGCAATTCTTTGCTCAGAAATGCCTGTAAGCTGAGAAAGCCTAAAAGAAGCGACATCTCAGGAAACGTTCTTCACTGCAAGAACCTGCAGTAGGATCTTAGTTTTCCCATTCCAAACACACATTCTTGCCCCTTAGGATACGAGGGAGATAGGGCACCCTCATTCCAGAAACTAGAGAAACAAAGCATCACCAGAGGTTTATGCTTTAACTGAATCAGCAACCTCTTTCTGAGAGCAGAAAAGGAGTGGTGGCCAGACATGGTGGATCACAGCTGTAATCCCAGCACTTTGGGAGGCCAAGGCGGGCAGATTGCCAGAGCTCAGGAGTTTGCTACCATCCTGGCCAACACGGTGAAACCCCATCTGTACTAAAATACAAAAAAATTAGCCGAGTGTGGCGGCATGCGCCTGTTGTCCCAGCTACTCGGGAGGCTGAGGAAAGAGAATTGCTTGAACTCGAGAGGTGGAGGTTGCAGTGAGTGGAGATTGTGCCACTGCACTGCAGCCTGGGTGACAGAGCGAGACTTTGTATCAAAACAAATAAACAAACAAACAAAAAGGAGAGTGATTAGACTCTTAGACACTCTAAAACTCAGGTAACTTTCTTAACTTGTCTGTAAGGCTTGTCATGTATCAGTCTTTCTTTAAGCTCAACTTGCCTCGCCTACCTCAAAGCATGATCTCTCATACTGCCATGTGTAAATGAAGGCGAGTCTGTGTGCCTCCCAGTTTGAGACCCCAAAGCAGGTTTGAGTATGGGCTGCAGGTGCCTGGAGAGCACTGTGCGCTTGCTGCACAGAGGTATACTGCAGAGTCTCCAGGCTGGGAGGCCGCAATGTGCAGAGAGAGGTGCTTGGCACTTTTGTTTAAGAAGACTGTGAATCTTCCATCTTCATTTTGATTCGTACCTGAACGTATAGATATCAGGACTGCAGGACCTTCAGCAGGATATTTTTTGTACCATAGGAAATAATCAAACATGTTACTAGTATAGACACAATTCAGAATAGAAAGTCCGCCTTCCTGGACACTCAGGAATGGTGTATTCTGCTTAACTTGCTGTTCATCATTCTTCTGTTGACTATTTACCCCTGTTTGGAAAGAGAGTAACAGATTTTCAGTTTTATTCTTAAGGTCCCCACAGGAAACCATCATGATCCAGAAAACAAACAAAACTTCTCCAGTTATCTCCCAGCCTTGTAGTGTTCATTGTAGCTTTTCCTACTATATTCAAACCTCCTATGCACAACTCACAGTCTGTCTGAAGCCACAGAATCAACGATGATGCCCCCAGGAGCATGCCCATCCCTCCGCGAAAGATGCAGATTGTTTTGTCTCCTGCCCAGAAAGCTGCAAATCTGACTTCAACCTCCTATGCTTTATTCATGTCCTTTCACAGAACCTTCATTTCAGATACGAACAACCCTGTCTGTAGCTAAAGTTATTTATCTTTATGAAAGGAAGCACTGCCCCCTTTAGTTCAAATGTAGAAAGTTTCTGTAAACGTGTTTATTTCCTAAAGATGATTTTATAACGTCTTCTCTGTAAAAAGTTGAAAAATAAGACATGGAAAGAGAAGAAAAAGTTTTCCGAGAACACGAACACACAAACACACACACACACACACACACACACACACAGCAATAGTAGAAAATGATACCTGGAAATTAGAGAATTACATAAGGTCAAATGATTGGCACCTTGTCAACTGGCATACTAAAGAAGACATCTCGTTTAAAAATATTAATAAGGATTGATACTTATTGGGGACACACATGGGTATGATATTTAATACAATGATTATTAATTTAGAACACAGAGAAGTTTTGTAGTTTAGTCTTTAGTGTAATGCAATTCTAATATGGTCTTCAAATGTGTCCATATTTTCTAAATAAATAGCACAAAATAATTAAATTCTGGGTACCTCTCTTTAAAACACAAATCAGCACAACAAAATTTATCTTCTGTATTAGATCACCTTCAGAACTGAAATTATGTCTTTTGGAACTTCAATGAGATCATTTAGTGTGTTCTGTATTTTAAAATGAGGAAAACAGTGACTTAATCTTATGAAGTCGATAGACATTGGGAGGCCGAGGCGGGCGGATCTCGAGGTCAAGAGATCGAGACCATCCTGGTCAACATGGTGAAACTCCGTCTCTACTAAAAATACAAAAAAATTAGGTGGGCGTGGTGGCGTGCGCCTGTAGTCCCAACTACTTGGGAGGCTGAGGCAGGAGAATTGCTTGAACCTGGGCGGGGGAGGTTGCAGTGAGCCGAGGTCGCGCCACTGCACTCCAGCCTGGCGCCTGGTAACGGAGTGAGACTCTGTCTCAAAAAAAAAAAAAAAAAAGTCGATAGACAATATATATATTCATGAAAGTTACCTGAAGATGCCAAAAAGGAACATAGCTGCTTACCTTCACTCTTGGTCCACAGGTAGCGTATTTCTCTATGGTTTACTATGATGGAAGAAGGAAGAAGAATCAATTTTACTTTTAATGCTGGATTAGTAGGGTAAGCACTGATTTCAGCTAAGATTAAATTCCAGAATATTTTTTGAAATTATTTTTAGCAAAGACAAATAACATAATAAAATAATGTTTGATGCATATTTTATTATGATAATAAACATTTTGAATTTTCACTTGAAGAATAATGAAATGAATATTCAGAAAAATTAAAATGCCTCTATTAAAAGTGTATTAAGTTCATTAATACATTAAGTGTGGCTGGGCACCAAGACTCACGCCTATAATCCCAGCACTTTGAGGGGCCAAAGGGGATGGATCACCTGAGGTCAGGTGTTCAAGACCAGCCTGGCCAACATGGCAAAACCCCGTCTCTACTAAAAATACGAAATTAGCCAGGCATGCTGGTGCCTGCCTGCAATCCCAGCTGCTTGGAAGGCTGAGGCAGGAGAATCACTTGAACCTGGGAGGAAGAGGTTGCCATGAGCTGAGATAGTGCCATTGCACTCCAGCTTGGGCAACAAGAGTGAAACTCCATACACACACACACACACACACACACACACACACATACACACACATATATATATTCTATTAATATATGTGTTCTGTTTCTATATATATTCTATATATATATATATATATATATATATATATATATATTCTATTAAAAGTAATTGTCTGATTCAGGAGAAGCTGATAAATTGTCCATGTTGCATATTATATACTTTAAAACTGTATGATTTGTACTTTCTAGTGAAGAAATTTTCACTGATTTATTTATGTATTTATATATCGATCAACATTAATTTAGTTTTTATGCAATATCTGGCACTGTGCTTGGCTTAGAATCTCAAATATAGTTATGGAACAATCTTCATTCATAAATACCTGATAGTCTGAAGAGAAAGACAAATGTGTAACACATACTTATGACACAGCACGAGACATGAGGGTTTTTATGAGGAAAACATAATGGTGATCCATTAGTTCTGCTAAGGAGGTTAGCAGTGTGGAGTCAGGGAAGACCTCACAAAGGTTGTGCTCTTCAGTGGGGCCTTAAGAGATAAAGGAAGATTGGTGAGTTGGCTGTATAGGAAAAGGGCTTTCCGGACAAAAGTATCTGCAATTTTAAAGGCACACAAATTATAGCCAGGAGAGCTCAGCAAATGCACTCAGTTCATTATAGCTGGATTTCAGTATCTGTGTGTAGGAAATTTATGGCTTGATATTAGGAAGGGTGGTCACATGCATAACATGAGAATCCATCCATGAATCATGTAGAAGGCTGATTCTCCAGGTCCATGGGGCCTAGCGGACTGTAATACTCCCTCTTGCTGTCTCTCATACACACACACACACACACCCCCCCACACCCATGCACACACCTTTTAGGCAACAAAAGTACAAAATACACAATGCACAGATGCACCACAAGCCCCATGTTGAATCATTGGACATGAGTGACTCTTTGTCTTGCTACAGAAAACTGTTTTATTTGGGAGTGGTGTTGGTGCAAGTTTTTTCAGCAAGCTTTGAGGCTGACTGTGGCTTATTGGTGGCTCACAATTTTATATTTGTAGTGAATTCACTTTGTCACGTGTGTATGTGTATGTGAGAGAGAGAGAGAGAGAGAATGAGAGAGAGAGTATTACAGTTCACTAGGCCCCCTGGACCTGAGGTGATTCCGCTCCTCCTGGGATATCTATGTTGGAACCAGGAGAGGTTCACACTGAAGACTGTGTCATTAAAGTGATTTTAAATCATATCATAGAACAATGAGAATGAAGTAGAACTTTTTTTCTGTTGAGAGTGATGAACATTACAAGAACTGATGATGGGTCAGCCACACAAGAGCAAGAGGTTGCATTCTGAAGGTGGAAAAAGATTCCAAGTGTTTTGAGCTTATGGGAGAGCAGAAGATAAGCCTATCAATTTACTAAATGCTCAGTGCTCCATCAGACACCTTCCACATTAATGCAAAGAGTGGCTGTCATTGCTCAAAGCACATTATAAAAGTCACGTTGACACTTCTGTTCCCAGGGAAGTAACCACTCTAAAGAGCCTGAACCTTGGCCTTATTCCGTTTTTATGACAAGCCCCTTGCGGAATCAGTGGATTCTGATTCTGCAAAGGGGTTGTCATAAAAACGGCATCAGTGGGTGACACAGCTGTTCTGCACAGGAAATTAGTTGGGGGAGTGGGTGGAGATATGTGTCACAGCATATCCACGTTCACATTTGGATAGACTGAACTGAGTCACCAGATGTGTTTAGAGAAGTCTGTCTTCCCTAATAAAGACTACTCAGTTATACTACCTGGTATTTCTGAAACGAGAGTGGTGTTATTTCTTTGATATCTTTACTATAACAACCCAGAATTAGATTGACATATATTAAATTATTCATAAAGTTATAAGTAATTTCTTCCTCATGATAATTTTTTAAATTAAAAATAATTCCTACATCTTCACATAGTGATAAATTTGATTCTTTATACCCAGTGTTTCATGGAAATGCAGGAGACCATGGGCTGCATCCCATTTTCCTTTTCTTCTTTCTCTTGCAATTCACATGGCTACATGTGTTCTTTAAAGTCTACTCTTTTTCTGGCAAGACTAGACTTCTGATTGTTCTTTCTCCCAGTAGGTATCTGGATACACATTTTTTAAAGACAGAAAAACTTTCCATTGTATTAATTTATATTTGCCTAGTGCATCAATCAGGGTATAGTCAAGTGCAGGAAAGTCACCATGAGTTGTATGGGATAGGGCTTAATTATAAGAATTTGGCTTTACATGATTGTGAAAGGAGACAGGGAAGTGAAGGCCGTGGGAAGGCCAGAGAAGGAAACCCTAACCAGTCAATCTGAGAAATCAAGAATTTGCAGCTGCTGAAGTGTGATTTAAGGGAAAGTTCGAGGAGAAGTCTAAGGAAGCTTTTGCCTTTGTGTGGTTACCGTCTCCATTCATTGATTGTCAGGCATTTGAAGGTGACTGGTCAACAGGAAGGCACGCTAGACATGGAGTGTAACAAAGTGAGGACAAGCTGGAACCGCTGGGCATTTCTGTGTCTATTTGTCACACATGACAAATGACTGCTTCAGAGAGCAGCGGCTACTGTTTCACTTTTGCGTTCCATATCTCACACACATCTCTCTTTGGCCAATTTTATCCTGCTACCATACAAAGAAAGAAACTCTGGGAAACTTGGTTCTCTGTTTCATCCAGTACAAACCACCACTGTGTACCACGTTATAAACTTTCCATTACGTCATACCTCATTTGATCATATTTAACTTCCATATAAGACAATAGTAAAACAATTATTCTACCTAATATGATGCAATTATCTTCCATACAATTGAAAGCATGCTAACCTTTTCCCCAAGAGGAAATGCAAGGACCCTTGTGTCACTTTATACATCTTTAAATAAAAGTTTATTCTTTTCCTAGTTGAGTCGTACTTCTCCATTGATAACCTGTAAGTAAAAACACATACTATTGTGGAGAGTAGAATAATAACAGAAATAAAAAGAATGGGTTATAATCCCCACCCCCCAACACACACACAGATATCAAAGTAAGGAAGATGTACCCATAAGTACTTCAGCTCTTGTTTCTGTCACTGGTCATGAGGTTGCACCTGGTATGCACAATTTCATTCTTCTGCTTTCATTCATTATTGTTTTTTGCCCTCAGCAAGCACATTCCCTTGTTTGGTGGGATGAAGACCTCAAGGTCTATATTGATTTGCTGTAGTTTTCCATAAAATTTTATCATCATTCATGGTGGGATTAAGAGTTCCCACACACACACACTGTTCTTTACCCCACTGTATTGTAGCAAACCATTTCTCCATAAAAGGCAGCTTCATCCATAAAAGGCAGCCAGTAGAATAGCCCCCTTCTTTGCTTGTGGTTGACTGGAATAAGGAGTCCATGCCATTCTCTTGCATATACTATAATGTCAAGTTAGTTTTGCCCAGCCCAGCTGCTCTATCTACCTATGCGGATCAAATGCACACTGATCTTCAGGCCTCCATAGGCTGTCCCCAAATTTGCAACTGGGTCACATGTTTCCTGGCTCCTGAAGAGGGCTGGAGCTTTTGCTAGGCTCACTTTTCCATGATTTCAGAAAAACTTGAGGGAAATGCAATTGACCCTTTGAAAAACAAAAGCAGCCGGGCGCAGTGGCTCACGCCTGTAATCCCAGCACTTTGGGAGGCCGAGGCGGGCAGATCACGAGGTCAAGAGATCGAGACCATCCTGGTCAACACGATGAAACCCCGTCTCTACTAAAAATACAAAAAAAAAAAAAAAAAAAAAT